>MQUG01000665.1:0-75484 GCA_007213375.1 Steinernema feltiae | reverse complement strand
TTCAGAAGATCGAGCGCGTTCATAATTTTGACGTTTGTGAATCCGATCGGGTTGTAGATACCGAATTTGCGAGATCCTTGCTGTAATGATTACGGTAGCATCGTGCTCTCTCTGTGTGTACTTGCCTTCTTCGTCTGCTGAAGGATCGCCGCAGTCATATTCGCTACCGTATCAATCTCAAAATTGTCCCCCGGCGCTTGGTCGTCGATTATCGACTTTACAAAGGCGCTCAGATTGCTGCTCGGATACCAGGTGCTGTTGTCGTTCTGCACGTAGACGTGCGCCGCGTTCTCTTTGTCGCCGTAGGTGTTCATCGTGATCAGTAGAGGATTCTGCTCTCGCGCTGCGGGAGCCAGAGTTGAGGCCCAGACGAGCAGAGCCATGAATATGATCTGAAGATAATGGTTTTCAAAGGAGATAAGGGAATTCTTACCGGAATGAAGAGTTGGGGGATGAATTGAGTCCATTTTCGGTAAAAGTAGATGATTCGCTTGCGGAACATTGCATTCGCGTGCTGAAGGAAGTAGGCGTTGCCGGTAAGACGTCGCTCGACTCGGAGTTCTGAAAAATGAAGGTTATGAGAAAGCAGATTGGAGCGCAAATGCAGAAATTTGTCTTAGAAATGTGAGTTTACCAGAAAAGAGACTGCATTCCCTCCCCACTTTCAGCCAATATTCAGCCAAATTAACCAGAATCGCGTACTAATGCGCCAATGGTCAAGGTGTAGACTATCGTAGACTAGAATTGTCTCCGTGCAAGTTCAAATCAAAACCGTGAGGGATACGGAATGCGGCATATCCCAAACAACCCGATGTCAAGGGTGCTAGCAGATCCTACGCCAGACAGCGAGCACAACGCAGATATCAGCAGAAGTCAGAACCTGGTGAGATCTTGGAGCAAGCGTGGCCTTACCTGGAAACGTTTGTAGGACAGCGTCATACAAAGTCACTTTGTCACGAGCTCTCAGATTCGATCTATAGTCGATCTTGTAGTTAGGTCAATTAAGGCCCGCTCCTACAATGGATACTGTTTGCGAAATCATGGTAGAATAGCTGCGCTAGGCTCTGATTGCGAGATGAATGTGATAATACCCCCAGTTTCGTCAGTTTGATTCAAAAATCACTAATTTTTCATTTTATGCGAATCAGGGACTCGGATTGCGCTACTCTTAAATTGCTTACGTTTAAGATACGTGTCGTCGTCCGCAATCTTTTCCGTAGACTCTGGAAGATCCTCATCCTGATCGATCTTCATCCTTTCATTCGCAATGTCTCCAACCCTGCAATCACCCGCTTTAACCGCAAATTATGCCAAAAATTGGGCCTACTTCAAGAAGACCTCCTCCATCGTGGTGATCGACACTCCGAACGAATTGATGTTCAATTCATTCTGCTGCACCTCCAGCGTTCGGAACATTTCAGGAAATTTGGGTCGATCGCTAGCGGGCAACAGAAATGTTCCCTCCTGTCCCACAGCCGAGTGCATCGCTACTTCAGGCGAGAATCGCTTCAAGACCTTCAACGTGTCGTTCCCAAAGTGCTTCGCAAAGAGGTCCTGACCACTCGCGTCCTTCACTCGCTTGTAGACTACAGTAAGATGGTATCCTGCGCCGTATTGGTTCTTGAGAAACATTCCCGAGCCGCAGCATTGCAGTTGACCGTGCGCCATGATGGCGATGCGGTCGCCGAGCAGATCCGCTTCTTCCATGTAGTGAGTGGTGAGCAGCATCGATCTGTTCGCCTTCTCGGCCTGCAGAAGCGTCCAGGTCTCGTGTCGAGCGCCTGGGTCCATTCCCGAAGTTGGCTCGTCCAACATGACAATCTCCGAACCTCCGATCAACGCGATCGCGAGCGAAAGTTTCCGCTTTTGACCTCCGGAGAGCGTTCCCGCGTAGTTGTCCTGCTTGAATTCGATCTTCAGATCGCGTCAGGATGTCCAGCGCCTCTCCCGCGTAGTACGGTCGTCCCTTGAGCTTGCAGAAGAACTCGAGATGCTCCATTACCGTGAGATTGTCAAAGAGAATGTTGTACTGTGGGCAGAGACCGAGCGATTTGCGGATTTGAGGCAACGCACTGCGGATATCGTAGCCGTCGATGAACGCGGTGCCCGATGACGGTCCCGACACGCCGGTAAGCATCGAGAACGTGGTGCTCTTGCCTGCGCCGTTGTGTCCCAACAGCGCGGTGATCTGGCCGTGGTACATGTTCAGATTGAGATGATCAACCGCTTTCTTCTCTCCTCCTTTGCCCTTAATCAACAGACGACGCTGTTGAGACAAGGATTACGGTAGTTAAACTCACAAATTTGCAGTCAAAGAGCTTTTTGAAGAAACTCGTTCCGTAGGTCTTGCACAGATTGACGACTTTGATGGTCGCGCGGACGTTTTTCGGCTCCTCTTCGAGGATCTCGTAGGAGTTGTGTTGCTTTGGCGCAGTGATTGAGCTCATGTCCTGGCGGGTTGTGGCTCACACAGTTGGGGAACCAGTAGGAAGGCTGAATGGAAGAGAGGTTAGGAGAGCACAGAGTTGAGGTGTAGAAACAGTTAGATAAATGACTCCACAGTACCACCGCTGGCCGTTTCATTGGTTCTACTGGACTCTCGAACTGTCGACAGTTCAAACTTTTTCAACAAAATTGGCCGAAAATCCGCACTTTTTGCGAATGGTGAAAGACTTCAAGACTCGAAAAAAAAATGAAAATCAGACCAATCTAGTGGCCCAACTAAACGTACAGGCCTAACTTGAGCAATTTGACATTTTTACCGACTTCCGCGCGGGAGCCCGGAACCATAAAACGGTTTTACACTGTGCTTGACTTGACAAAGCGCCAGCAAGTTTAAATCAGCTTTCTGACTTACCAAACAAAGAACCACGGCTTCTGCGGTACACCCTCGCCTCCGGGGTTCACTGCCTCCACGTACCAAGTGATGACGATCAAGATCACCGCGTCCACAACCAGCATGATGAACAAGTGGCCCATTGTGAGCTCCTGATCCGGAGAGGTACGATTCCAGAGGTTGCCCAGAAGAGACCGCCAGCTGGAAACGGAAAGATGAGGTTTGAAAGGAGTACGGATGAGGGCAAAAGACGGTCATGAACCCGGAAGCGACTCAAACTGCAACAATTTGAGCCAAATTCCACAGGAGAGCCGGAACATGCAATTTTTCTGCGTTTTTCGTGATTCTAAAGCATGTCGCTCTTTTCGCGACTGTTTAACATGTCAGGCTGTAGCCGTAGCTTCAAAAATATGACCAAAAATTGAGCAAAACTGGCTTACTTTACCACTTCAACGTCAAACTGTTGACTTACACTGCGTTTCATGCTGCGCCATCAGATCAACACCAAAACTGAGCACAATATCCGGATTGAGACCGTTCAGCATTCGAATATTGAACGAGTACGGTCTCTGGGTGTCCATTCCGTTGATCACGACCATCCAAAAGTAGAGCAGCATCCACCCGAGCACCGCCATCATCGTTCCCGCTGTTCCGGACTGCATGAAGGTGGAGATGGCGAAGGAGAAGTAGGTCGCGTTGAGCGCGTACAGTAGGAAAAAGACGAACGCGACCGAAGGATCCGATTTCTGCATCACAAAGTACATGAGGATCGAGAGGACGAGCACGGTGAAGAAGAGTTTGATGTAGTTGACGATCAGATAGGCGACCCAATGCACCCACTGTGAGAGGCCCATGACCTTCATGTACTCCTGCAATGGCACGATGATAGAACGGTAGGATTACGGTAGAAATGAGCCTACTTTGAGTCGATTCTCCTTCTCCATCACCACGCTCCTGACGATGTAGATGACGGAGGTCATGAACGAGAAGATGATGATGACCGGGAGGAAAAAGGCGCCAATTTCGATGATCTGCGATTTGTAGGCCGGAAAAGGGAATCGCTGCAGGGCGATGATCTCTGGCAAGAGATTCAAAGGATCAAAAGTCTTATTCAACGCGTGGTCTTGAATCGCGCTGTCCACAGCCTTCTGCACCGTCAGGAATCCTTCTTGCCAGTAGCCGGGACTCCCACCATCGGTCAATTTACGATCGATCGGTCCCGACACGAACTGAATGGCGAATTTGATTTTCGTGTCCCACGGTTTGTATCCGCCGCCGAACGCCGATTTGAAGCGGCGTTTAGTGTTGGTCAGGCGGATTTTGTAGCTGATCTCGTTGGAGGAGGCGTTCTTGGCGAATGAGTCGCCGAAGACGATTCCGGCTGAAAGGAGGATCGTGGAAATGGGTTTATTTAACGTTAGATTTGTGAGATTTCCTTCAAACCGCATTTTAGTCAACAAAATTAGCTCGTTGAGCTTAATTGCGGTCTAGACTGATCTACATGCCTCTCCATGGCTCGTTTTGGCTAAATCCGCTCTCATAGCCATGATCCGGAAGTACCTCCTTGGAGTTTAATCATTTGTAGTCGCTTTATGGGGCATAACAAGCTTGAGATCATTCAAAAGGCTGTAATGCTAGATATTGAATGCTGGAGTCTAGACTGCAATTAAGCTTATTTCAATCATCCTGGACTGTTTCTTAGCCTCAATTGCCTTAAGGATGGACCTTTTTTGATTTGAGTGCTTGGAACGAGCTCTAATGAAGACCTTGTTTGTGTGATTCTTTCATCATTAAAACTATAAGGCGGGGTTAAAACAGCCTTAAAGCTCAAGTTTTTGTTCAAACCCGAATATTTGTACAGTAACCGAGTTGCGTGCTAACCAAAAAGAGCAATTTCCACATGGTTTTTCATGATTTGGTTACTTAAATCAGTTTTTTCATAAATGTTGACTTTTGTTGTCTAAATATCATTTCAATTGGCCTCAATTGCCCTGGATCATTAGCTATGACGTAGCCTCTGGTGATCAATCTCTTCATCGGTCACAATCTTTGTGTTTTAGCATCTGTGCTCACTCCTCTCCCCTCTTATCACCTACCAAGCAGCGGTTTCCTGCATTGCTCCCGAAGATTCTCCGTCATACTAGCGACCAATTCCTCTTCGGTGTCGAATCCTGCAACGGAATTAATCAATCACACATGTAATCGCACTGATAAGACACCATCCTACCTCGCACCGAGGCACTCGTTGCAAGCGACGCATTCATTAAGCCGCCGAGCATTGTGGTGTTGAATTTGAACGGCAGCACGCTGGGGTCTTTCTCGATCAGGTTGAGAATTTCAAACACGTTCGGATTGTTGTAGCGGGCCTGCAATCGAGCAGCTGGTGATTGAAAGGAAGATTGATGACTCACAGCGACTTGATTCATGATATCGACAATGTGGGCGGTTTTGGGGCAAAATAGAGTTCGAGATGCGCAGTCCATGAGTTGTTACCCGCTTTGGCGTCTTTCTTGACTTCTAAGAACGTGCAGTCGTCTTTGTTGTCGACTCCGGTGATGAAGGGAGTGAGGTCGAGCATTGTCTCCTGGAAGGCGGAAGTGAAACGCAGTTAGAAGAGGTATTGAACCCCGAAAATTTGTGGTAAAATTAGATTTTTGAAATGACATATTTGATTTCGGTATCTTTCCATTCTATTTGCTTTATCCAGACTGCAACGGCAACACAGAATTGTGGTTGTGTGGCCAAAGAGCGCCGTTACCTTCAAAGTAAACGGGGATTCATTAATTTTCATCGATTGTAGGTGTTAACATGACTGTTGAAGACCAATTTGAGGTCTTGAGGGGCGCTCACGCTACCATAATCACTCAAAACGGCCTCAAATAGCCAGAAATTAGCCTATCAACGATCAGTACACAATCTCTGCAAATGCAATTTAATCGCGTCAATGTTCTGGTAACACTCGCGCCTCCCTTTTGAGTTTTGTAACTCAAGATTACGGTATTCTATGAGCAAACGACCTCTCTAAACGATGTTTGTGCGCTGATGCTCAGGGCTGATTGATGTAGCTAGATCAGCCTATTTTTCTACAATTTCGGCAATGAACACAAACAGAAAACGTTGTGCAATTGGCTGTTTTTTCTAGACAAAATGAAAAAAACAGACAAATTTCGTTGATTTTTATTTTGGTTAATTACTGGAAAATGTACGAAATGAACGTCATGTAGCCTGTTGGTACAGATCTCCAGGCTGTTTAGCTTCAAAAACATTGCATTTCTACGAAACAGGAGAACTCATTTGCCCAGTTAGTGGCTTACCAGGCTTCGTAAAGGCGTTCACGCTTCCGCTAAGCTCAATTTACGCTGACTGCCTTAGTTATTAGTCAAATGTAAATCTGGGACATAAAAATTCCGGAGGCGAGTCGGCCGCGGCCAGTTGTACCGGCATTTCCACTGTTTACTACTGGGTTTTTATCGGTTTTACTCAAACAACGACAAATTCCATTGATTATAGCCGCACTATTTCATCACTTTTCACTATTTTTCCCTCGTCCACTCCTTTAATGACCGCACTTTATCTCTGCGCTCATTGATTGAAACGTCTCGCTGCACACACACGGTGATACCAATAAATCAGTATTTGTACTATAAACCCCGAATTCCTACCTTGATCGACATTTTCAAAATATCAGCTGGCATGACAAGATCATAGGAGCTTCCGGAGATTGGCCACGGTTTGAAGATGATGTCCTTGTACTGCTCCTCGAAAGTCCCGCGCAGACCGATCATCAGGCCAAAGGCGGCGCCGATCAGAATCAACGGCACCAGGAACTCCATCAGGGTGAACCATGGCGAGCGGATCTGCGTGAGGAAGTTCTTCCAGAGCAGCAAGCGGAGCTGTGCCAGAGCCCCCATGCCAGCGCAAGGAATCAATCTGCAAGCAGCAGCAAAAGGCGGTTGTCACACGATGAAGGGGAGAAGAAGAAGAAGGAGAGGAGCGAGAACAACGGCGATAAGAAGCGTCTTCACGCGGCGACGGAGATAAGCGGC
Organism: Steinernema feltiae; assembly: GCA_007213375.1. NCBI lineage: Eukaryota > Metazoa > Nematoda > Chromadorea > Rhabditida > Steinernematidae > Steinernema > Steinernema feltiae. The sequence continues at coordinate 68,602 of MQUG01000665.1, read as the reverse complement.
GAATGACGTTTTTTCGTCGTCCTAAGAACTGATCTACCACTCAAGGACAGCGGTCGGGATTGCCAGCCGCGCTGATTCATAGATCAGCGCTGTGTCACTCCGGAATCGGAGAAGATTATATAGAAGAGAGAGGAGAGCGGCGCGGTGAGTAAAGCGGCCACGTCAGAGTGTGCGAGGATTGTGCGCCTTTTGGAACGGAGAACGACGCGATAAGGACTCGCATTTTTGTCTTTTTTGTGCGCTGTTACAAGCTTTTGGTGCACGTTTTGTGTGTCACGATAGCTATGAAAACGCGTTGGATAGATGCGGAGAGGTTTGGAAGATATAGAATACACGGGTCTCTCACCATTGTTGGTCAAAAGACAGCATATCTCGGTTGCTATCGTGTAAAATTTCGTCAAAACTTCAAAAGCAATCAACTTCAATTCTATGAAAGCCTTGCCTACATCGCCATCGTAGCAGATTTTGCTGAAATGAGCTCTGGGTTGCACGAGTAATGGCCAGAATAGCCGAGAAACGATGAAAAATCGATTTGTGCTCTTGCTCGCGAACGGTAAAGTCCACGATTGGTTAGCGAATGACAATTTTTTGCCTTTTTTCGGCCAAATCGCCGCAAACCTGTGTTTCCACGGCCATTCTAGACCAATTCGAGGTCGCGAAGAACTCCCATGCGATCAGAATCACTCGAAACTGCCGAAAATGGCCTTTTTCGGCAAATAACGGTCAAAATGCTCATAGCGACTGATGGCATGGCATGAGCTTTCCTCACATTTCCTCAAATTGGTCTATTAATTCTGAATGTTGCATTTCAAAAAACGTGACGAGACCCACCCACGAGACGAGTCGCGCAATGCTCATTCTCGAATTGCTCATTCCATGAGGAATCCGTCTGTTAAAGTTGTTCGCAAGACTCAGCTGCGCATTTTGTGCCAAAACGCACCGAAAAGAAGAAGAAAAGCATGCTCATCTGACATCTGTGAGAGCCTAGCTCCAATCCAACTCGTGCTCGGTCTTCTCTATGCGCTCCAGTCCTTTTCTCTGGACCTCCTGTTCCTTTTTATGCTTGAAAAGCACCCAAAACTCAAGCAGGTTGAGCGTGTTTTATTACCAAAATGGCTGAGAAAAGCACAAAAATCGCGTTTTTTCGACGCGGCGCACCAACTTCTAAGTCAACGTCGACCACGAATCACCTTCTAGACCAATATAGGTCGCGACGAACGCTTATACCATCAGACTCAGGGCAAAATAAGCGGAAATAGTCATAAAACGGTCATTTCAGCCGCAATCCAATGGCCGCAAGACCTTTTATAGTTCGAGACTGACTGGACTGCACTCTCAAATTCAGCTTTATTCATGAAAAGTCACAAAACGTCTGTCTGTAACCCGATCAAGGACGATAGCAGCCGAGTGTGTGGCCAACCACCTTCTCAATCTCAAAACAATAAGGCGCCAGACGAACGTAGAATCCTCCGTCTCCAATGTGTCCTCCGTCCATATTTCGAAATACAGCGAGTCCGACGAGAAGATTGCCAGTGAGAAGAGGAGCGCCGTCGTCGTACTGAACAAAACAATTTAGATCTGCGCACACACATCAGGTTCTCAAACGTACAGAATACATGTGATTGCCGTCTCCAACGCAAATGCCCCACTTTCCGTCAAAATTGCTCCAGTATTTGCTGCAATGAGTTTAGGTTCTATTCTGTGAGTTTAGTACCCACCTGCAGACCCTGCTCGCAAAAATGTTGAGATTCATGAAGCTCAAATGGTTATTCGGTCGCCACTCTCCATCGTAGCCGTAAGAGATTGTCTGAATTGGGGCGCGCTTGTTCCCCGGATCGGTGACCCAAGCGTCGTCGGCGAGAAGTAAGATGTTCTTGACGTTTGCGTTGTATTTGAACGGCGTTTCGAGCTTAAAATTGATCTCATGATCGTACCGAAAGGCTCCGCCTACCGTAATGACGCCAATCGCGTAGTCTCTCGACTTTTGACCTGGCAACGAGAGAAAGTCCGTGTATCTGATCGCGCTCTGCTGCACTCCCGGCGAGTCCAGATTATTGAGCGTCATCAGTCCGGCGTAGACTTTTGAATTCGCGTGAATCTCGCGAACGCAGGACTCTTGCGTGAGAACGTGGCGCTCGGAGATGATGACACCGGTGCAGTACGGTTGGATGTAGACAACGAATGGAAATTGTCCCAACTTTGCTGCCTGTCCGCCGAGAATCTAAAGAAAGACGAAATTGAAGGCGGCGGTGGACGGCGTTACCGCACTCGCAGGCAGATCGGTGAGGTTGAGGGGCAGCGAGTGGGCGGAGGCGCCCAAGCACACGGCGACCAGCAGCAGAAGGCGCATCGTGGTCGAGTGAAGGCGACTGTGGCGCTGGCGGCTTTTATGCAAACGCGTGCCAACGTCTTCTTATCTCTGGGGCGCTGTTTGTCACGTCAACGAGGCAGAAAGGCGGTTTTTTGGGTGTAATTTGACGATCGAATCTCTTTGTTCAGATGATCAACCGATCGATTCGTTCTTTGCGTTTTTCTGCGACACATTTAAGCAGAGATAGAGAGAGCCACGGTGAATCAAAAGCCTATTTGTGTGTCTGGTCTGTGACGGCAAAACCACGGTCTGGTTTTGCATTATCCGCGGTTGTAGGTCAAACTCTGCCTGCCTCCATCTGCCTGCAAAGCAGCAGTACTCGATGAAACAAAGAACGATCGGTGAATAGTCGGACAAAGAGAGTCGATTCCAAAAAAAAGTAACTTCCGCGCCTCGCTAAGTGGCTTCTGCAGTCAGATAACAATCTTTGAGTGATGCAACCAAAGAGCGCCCGAGATAAGAAGACGGTTGCCTCTTCTTCCTCCTGGTTGATCAAGAACAGTAAGCCAGTGGTCTAAGCTTAGCTTGCTGTGTGCAAGAGGTGGGGTTTTCTTCCACTTGTCCGACTTTTATCCGTTACGGTAAATCTCAGAAATCTGTTTTAGTGAGGCATTGATTTAAGCGCTTAGCTTAGCTCTGAGCTTAGCTCGTTGTAGGCAAGAGGTGGATTTTAACTTGTCCAACTTCTACCCTAATCGGAGGATTCTACGTTTGTAAAAGGAATGGGTCTTCAGTTGTTTGACCGTTGAACTCCGTCGCAGTCGGGTTCCTTGCTTGTGAAGCTGCTCGGCTTACATGTATCTGATTCGCGGCCACGCGGTTGTTTGGTCTTCACTTGATTGACGGATCTTCTGATCCCACACGCGTTGCAATACACACACGCGACGCACACGACAAACCTGGAAGCTCGCTTCGCAGGGGAAAGAGAGAAATGAAGTCGCCACTTGATTTTCGATAATGATTTGTATATAAGCGGAGCGTCCGATTATTTGGGGTCCGATCCCGCGCACCGCCTGCAGTAGGCATGTATTGAGAGTTAAGAAGTAAAGTATTGTGATTTGACGTCTTGTGTACTCCTACAGTTGGATTAGTGTACTATTCCTCGCGCAGCACTGACGAACTCTGAGACTGATCCAGGATAGGATTGAGGTTAAGTTTGATTGAAGTTTAAGTAGTCGAAAGAGGACCATTTGGTGAGTGCGACTAATTGGGTGATTAGTCAGCGATTAGCATTGAGAGCTTGTGTTCGGTCGAGTTGAGATCTAAGCGGGTTATTGAAGTAAGACGCGAGGGGAAAGCGCATAGTTAAGAAGTTATTGATTGAGTTAAGTAAGCGAAAACCAACATACGTTACTATAGCTAAGCCTAAGATTAGGCTTCACTTAAGCCTAAGTCATATCTCTGTAACTCGGGTTAAATTGGTAATTTTTAATTTTTTGAATATAGAAAAAAGACAGAAAGTCTAGTGCGTAGTTTGCCACGGTGAATGCTGCAGACCCGAGAGCATTCTGTCTGACGACTTCAGTCTACACAGTATGCCAATTTGCGGAGATTGTGCCAAGCCAATAGCCACGTTTATTCTCTTCACATGAGGAACATATCAAAGGCTAGCCAGAGCAGCCAATTGGTCTTCCAATCGCATTCTGAATCGCTAAACAGTGGCGTGCGAGACGGACATGGAATCCTCCGGGCACCAAACCGCCTTCACCTCGATACACAGTGATTCCGATGAGGATATTCCCGCCGGTTACGAGAGGAGCGCCTTCGTCAAACTGAACAAAGAAGCAGTTTAGATTTGCGAGGATTTCAAACGTACAGGAAAGATGTAATCCTCGGCTTTGTACATTCCAGTGCAAATGCCCCATGTTCCGTCAAAGTCGCTCCAGCGAGCGCTGAAATGAGTTACATGGAGCGATTAGTTGTTGAGTTGCAGCACTGACCTGCAATCTTTGCTCTCAAAAATCTGAACATTGACGTATTTCAAGAAGAGTTTCAAATTCCACTGGTCAGCGTTACCGTATGAGACAGTCTGTACCGGGACGCCCTTGTTGTCCCCTGGAACGGTGAAATCATCGTCGTTCGAGACAACATAAGCGGTTTTAACAAAAGCGTTGAGTTTGAACGGCGTTGTAAGCTACAAAAAATAACCTCGTAATCGTAGTGAGAGCCGCCGCCTACCGTAATGATGCCAATCGCGTAGTCTGTAGACAGGTCGAATGGCTGTGCGAGGATCGCTGTGGTTTTGACCTCGCTCTGCTGCACATTCGGCGCGTTCAGATTGTTGACCGACAGCACTCCGGCGTAGACTTTTGAAGAGACGCGCAGCTCACGAACGCACGAGTGGTGGGTGACGACGTGGCTGTCGGAGAGGAGGGCTCCGATACAGTAAGGTTCGATGTAGACGACATACGGGAACTGTCTGAGTGTTCCTGGCTGCGCATCAATGATCTAAATAGCAACAACAGATGAAGTCGAAGACGGAGGTGGACGGCGTTTACCGCATTCGCAGGCATATCGGTGAGGTTGAGGGGCAGCGAGTGGGCGGAGGCGCCCAAGCACACGGCGACCAGCAGCAGAAGGCGCATCGTGGTTGAGTGAAGGCGACTGTGGCGCTGGCGGCTTTTGTGCAAACGCGTGCCAACGTCTTCTTATCTCTGGGGCGCTGTTTGTCACGTCAACGAGGCAGAAGGGCGGTTTTTTGGGTGTCATTTGATGGTCGAATCTCTTTGTTCAGATGATCAACCGATCGATTCGTTCTTTGTGTTTTTATGCGCCACATTTCAGGGAGCCAAACTTCCGTGCCTCTCCAACTGGCATCTAAAGCCAGATAACAATCGTTAACTGATGCGACCAAAAAGCCCCGAGATAAGAAGACGGTGGCCTCCTCTTCCTCTTTGCTCTTTGCTCTTTGAAAAGTTCTTTGCATCTGATTTACTCGCGAATGAATCTGATTTTGCTTTCAGAAACTGGCAGAGATGGCCGCCCGTAAGATGGACATGTTCGAGAAGCTCGCCAATATGGTCGGCGTTCTCTGCGTCACCAGAAGAATCAATTTCCTCGTCGATCAGCACTCCTCACGAAGGTTGCCAAGCGCGAACTTGCTCTCCCGAAGGCCGCTGAATGGCAAATCATCAAGAAAGAGTTTAGCGCCGCTGTGAAGGTCAAGTCAACAAGGATTTCACGCGTAAGTTGCTGCGATTCACTCCTCTTCCACTGACCGCGTCAATCTAGGAAGCTGCCGTTGCCAATACGACTGACGTCCTCTGTTTTCATCTAGCAACCGAAGTCGATGCGAGTTGCGTACAAGAGGAAAGCGGCGCTCAACTTGGACCTTTCTGACGTTTTCGGGTTCGCACGTTCGGTCACGCCAGACAGACGCCAAAGACGAAACTCACTCGCCGTCAGTCGATCGCTCTGCTTCAGCCGTGCGAGGTCGCTTGCAGTCTCGGAGTTTCGAAATTCGCGTTGATCGTTCTGCTCTTCAGTCGGAGTTCTCCATTTCAGAGTTTTCGCTCCTGAAGACGAGAATGAAGACGCTGTTCCTGTTGATCGCGGTGCTTGGCTGCGTTGTGGCAGATTGTGAGTTTCTGGATTTCTGTCTTTTGTCTTCAATTCCATGTTTTTGTAGTTCGACCTGAATGCACCGCCGAACAGATGGAAGGACTGAATGTCGTTGGTTACGCTTACAATCGCGTCTTTCGTCTTCCGGATTACTCACATATGCTTGAATTGGATGAAGAGTTCATGTATGAAAAGGAAATCGTGAAGGGTCGTTCCAGTTTGATGACTGCAGGTAAGGTTTTGTTAACTGACTAGGAAATGCGTGCTCTTTGTACAGACTTTACAGGACTCGTTCACCTTCATCAGGGCTCTGATCATAAATTAATTGTGCTCCTATATGGATTCAGCCACGTTAAAGAAAGTTCTCCCGGTGTCTCTGAATTAAGCGATTCGGTAACGTACCTCGGCGGGAGCCGTCTTGTCGTATTCAACACGTATGTTGATTTCTGCATTAATTAATTAACTTCGCATTATTACTTTCAGGACTTCTGATTTACAAAAACGGATCAAATTGCGTCGTTCAGGATGGGATAGTTTTAACTTTGAAAACAAACACCCGGACAACAAGGACTTTAGTTCATTTGTTTACGACGATCTCCTGCATCACCAAGGCGGCTACACGAACATCTCGGTTTTTGATTTATATTACGATTTTGTTGGAAATTCAAGAGACCTTTGCGTAAGTCATCAAACCTATAAACTCAACGATTCTAATTGATTTAGGTCGACATGAAATTCCCAGTCGTTGACATCGCCATCAAGCCTCCCACTTGTCAAAACCGGGTGTTGAACGAATCGGCGCCGACCGCGGGTGATCCTGACGATGACGACGAGTGGATCGTCGCCTTGGTCAACGGAATACGGACTACGCGCTCTGAGAAGCTCTGTGGACCATACAACAATCCAGATGAATACCGTATTTTAACTGATGAAGGCGAGTTCTATCTTCCCGATCACAAGGAGTTCTGCTTTTATATGCTGAAGCCGGGAATGAAGTGAGTTCTTGTTTCAATAATTGTTCCAAGTTTCGTTTCCAGCAAACCGTGCATGTTCGCTCGGGGCAGTAAGTATCTCTTTTACGATATTCAAGTTGAGCCGGCAGATCCCGTGCTTCCATTCGCGACAGAATTGCCGTCATCTACCGTCAGGCCTCAAAACACAACTCCGACTAGTAATACCGTTGATGAGGGCTCTGGTGGAAGAAAGAAGGCAGGCGAAACTCAAACCGCTTCTTCTCTGCTGAGCATTGGATTGGTTTCTGTTAGTTTCTGTAGATATGCGGTTTTCCTCTCGATGTTGTGTTGACAGTGGATAAATAATTGACTTGACTTTAGCGGATTTTTGTACAGAGAATGTCCCAAATCACATAAAGTAGCCTACCATGGCGTCTTCGTCTTGAAGAATGGTGCTTGAAGAGACCCCTGATTTTTCCCTCAGAACTACAGCGTCGAGGCGCCCAGGAGCGCGACGAGTAAGAATGATGCTGACCCTCAGCCTCACCAATCTGCCTGCGAATGCGATAACGACCGCCTTCAATTCCTTCAATTCTAGCACCAATGCACCAATTATAGACAATGAACATTGACATATATACGATGCAGAAGCTCTAACGGCTAGAGCCTCCTTAGCTCAGCTGGTAGAGCGTTAGACTTTTAATCTAACGGTCAGGGGTTCGAATCCCCTAGGTGGCTTAAACTTTTTGCTTTTTGTTGTATCTTGTTCTGTCCGTTCTGCAACGTTTTCATTAACATTACACACGCATAAAAAACAAACTGGAATAAAATAAACTAGAGACAAAGAAGAGTTTGCAATATCGACCGTCGAGATTAGAGATTGTGTCTCTCTACTGCACGTAGCTTTGCTTTCAACGTGGCTGACACTTTTGACAACGACGCGCTATTGCGGCGAATATTGTCGTTCCGCATTCGAAAAGCAAATGTCGTACGTTCGGATGTTTGTACGGCGTCTGTCTTTTTCAACGGAGGAATTCCACACTTTGCCGATTTCTCTTTTCACGAGGAACAGTTTGGAAATCTACGGCGTCACATTGTTCAGCATGTCATTTCACTCCTTCTTGCCATGTTTGACATGAATTGGATGTTTCCTGGTCGAGAAAGTTGAAAAACCAAGTTTTCTGACTGTTTTCACCATCTGATTCCCGAAGAAGCTTCTGTGAACAATTGTTTTATTAAAGTAAAAGATGAATTTCCAGCCTAGAAAAGAGGATTTGCAGAATTTTATCTTCAGGAATCTCTTTCAGATACTCCAACGCGTCTTCCATTGCCAGTCGGCATCTCAGAAGCAGCCTATCCAGGTGATCCTTCTCCTCGCTGGAGCTCTCGCTGTTCGGATAGAGGATCGGTCCCATCATGAGGAGATTGGACGTTTGATACACAAAGTTCACCTTGTACGTCTTGTGCATCTGAAGCGAACGGAGTTGAACAGAGTTGAATAGCGCTCGCTACGACCTGATCGAAGCTGAATCCAAGATCGCCTCCTCCTTCTCCCATCAGCGCCGTCAACTTCTGATAATACGCCTCGAGCACCGCGCGCTCGTGCTCCCTCCGCAGCTCTCCATCGACGCAGAAAGTCATGAAACGAGCGAGGTCGTTGACGAGGCTGCCTTCGTGAATGAAATGATTTCTTGCGGCAGCTCCGACGCTCCGTTGGCGCCGTGGACGACGTGATGAGCGGCAGCGAGACAATATTCGACTTTGGAAGATTCTGATCGGTCGTTGTGCGATAACACCGGAAATGCGCCGGTAATTGCAACGGGGGACACTCAAAGGCAATAATCATTTATCGAATGGCATCACAAAGAGAAAAGAACAGTTACATGGTCAGGGAAGCCGCAATTGAGAAAACTAATCCAAAACAAAAGCCAAGAAGGCGCCTGGGTTTCGCCTGTATTCTTGACGTCGGAACGCTCAACAGCGTTTTTAGTAGCGGGAACTGTGGTTGGGGGCATGATTGTGGAGGATGGAAGTCCCGTCGCGAATGGAAGAATGGGATCCGCTGGCTCAACTTGGACGTCGTGAAAGAGATATTTGCTTCCCTGAGCGAACATGCACGGCTTGCTGGAAACGAAACCTTAGAACAATTATGGGAACAAAACTCACTCCATTCCGGGTTTCAGCATGTAGTAGGAAAATACATCGTTATTGGGAAGAACCAGCCAGCCCTTGTCATACTGAACATCAAATTGCGTAGGGTCATTGGATTGTCTATCGAGCTTCTCCGATCGAGTAGTTCTAATTCCTTTGACCAAAGCGACGATCCACTCGTCATCGTCGTCGGGATCATTCACAATGGGCGCCGATTCGTTCAACACGCGGTTATGACAGATGGGCGGCTTGTAAGCGATGTCAACGACGGGAAATTTCATGCCGACCTAAAAATCAATTAGAATCGATGAGTTTATCGGTGACGACTTACGCAAAGGCTCGAATTCGCAACGAAATCAAAATCAAAAACTGAGACATTTGTATAGCCGCCTTGATGATACAGCAGATCGTCGTACACAAAGGAACTAAAATCCTTGTTGTCCGGGTGTTTGGTTTCAAACAGGGTACTAATCCATCCCGAACGATGTGGATCGATTCGTTCTTTTAAAGCTACGGTCCTGAAATTAAAAATGCGAAGCTAACGAATTAATGGAGCTATAAACTTACGTGCTGTTTATTACGGAAACAGCGCTGATGTTGTGGTAATCAATCACATGGCTTAATTTCCAGGTATCAGGAGAACTTCCTTTTTCAATGTCCGATTCTCCGTATTCAAGTACAATCAATTTGTGACCAAATCCCTGATGGAGATGCACGAGTCTCGTGAGGTCTGTACAAATTAAGCGGATTTACGAGTCAACTAACAACACCTTACCTGTACGCATCACATTAGATATCTTCACTATTCCCTCCTTATACATGAACTCAGTATCCAACTCAAGCATACGTGGGTAACCCGTAATACGAAATACCCGATCGTAGGCGTAACCAACGACGTTCAGTCCTTTCATCTGTTCGACGGTGCAGTCACGCCGAACTACAAAACATGAATTGAAGACTAAAGACGTAAATCCAGAAACTCACAATCTGCCACAACGCTGCCAAGCACCGCGATCAACAGCAATAGCGTCTTCATTGTCTTCTGCAGGAGCGAAAACTCTGAAATGGAGAACTCCGACTGAAGAGCAGAACGATCAACGCGAATTTCGAAACTCCGAGACTGCAAGCGACCTCGCACGGCTGAAGCAGAGCGATCGACTGACGGCGAGTGAGTTTCGTCTTTGGCGTCTGTCTGGCGTGACCGAACGTGCGAACCCGAAAACGTCAGAAAGGTCCAAGTTGAGCGCCGCTTTCCTCTTGTACGCAACTCGCATCGACTTCGGTTGCTAGATGAAAACAGAGGACGTCAGTCGTATTGGCAACGGCAGCTTCCTAGATTGACGCGGTCAGTGGAAGAGGAGTGAATCGCAGCAACTTACGCGTGAAATCCTTGTTGACTTGACCTTCACAGCGGCGCTAAACTCTTTCTTGATGATCGGCCATTCAGCGGCCTTCGGGAGAGCAAGTTCGCGCTTGGCAACCTTCGTGAGGAGTGCTGATCGACGAGGAAATTGATTCTTCTGGTGACGCAGAGAACGCCGACCATATTGGCGAGCTTCTCGAACATGTTCATCTTCACGGGCGGCCATCTCTGCGAGTTTCTGAAAGCAAAATCAGATTCATTCACGAGTAAATCAGATGCAAAGAACTTTCACGACAGCCAGCTTTTCGACCCGAGTCGCGTCAACACACCGACTGCTTACTGGAGCGACGCTTCCAGCTTTGGCGACGATTCTCGCGCCATTTCGAAAGTGTAGCCGATTCAAATGTCGCTGGCGCTGCGGCGAATGGATGCAAGGAGGCCTGCGCACGATCTCGCTTTGAAAATCAAACCAAATGGTCATCAAACGTGATGCAATTGCGTTGAGACAGACTGCCCAAAGAACCACGAAACGCCAAAAACGCGCAAACTGATTAGAGTGCAATCAAAAACTATATTTTCAGGGTCTCATCATTGAATGGCGATAGATGAACCTTAGTTGGGCGCCTTTCAGGTGCGAATGACGTTATGCCGCGTTTCCTGACTTACGTTCGTAACGAGTGTGAGTTAGGCGTGGTCAGTGCCCTGACAGTATAACGGATACAAACGTTCAAGAGCGTCCGTGATCTCCCAAAGCCACAATTATTTATCCACGGCTATACACGGAAAAAGTAATTTTACAACGAGAAGGAAGTTGCATATCTATAGAAACTAACAGAAACCAATCCAAAGTACAGCAGCCAAGAAGCAACTTGAGTTTCACCTGCCTTCTTTCTGCCACCAGAGCCTCATCAACGGTATTACTAGTCGGAGTTGTGTTTGGGGGCTTGACGGTAGATGACGATAATTCCGTCGCGAACATAACGGCATCGGCCGGCTCAACTTGAATATCGTAAAAGAGATACTTACTGCCCCGAGCGAAATGGCACGGTTTTCTAAGAACGAAACTTGGAACAACAATTATTGAAACCAGAACTCACTTCATTCCCGGCTTCAGCATATAAAAGCAATACTCCTTGTAATCAGGAAGAATGAACGCGCCCTCATCAGTTAAAATACGGTGCTCATCTGTGTCTCTATTTAGTCCACAGAGCTTCTCAGAGCGCGTAGTCCGTATTCCGTTGACCAAAGCGACGATCCACTCATCATCGTCGTCGGGATCATTAGCAGTGGGTGCAGATTCGTTCAACACGCGGTTATGACAGATAGGCGGCTTGACGGCGATGTCAACGACCGGGAATTTCATGCCGCCCTAAAAACGATTAACTATTTGAGTTTATCCGTCACAACTTACGCAAAGGTTTGAATTCTCTACGAAATCAGAATCAAAATAGAAAATCGAGATGTTCGTAAACCCGCCTTGGTGATACAGGAGATCGTCGTAAACAAATGAACCAAAGTTCTTGATATCCGGGTGTTTGTTTTCAAAGCGAAAACTATCCCATCCTGAATCGTAGAATTCGATCCGTTCATTTAAAGCAACCGTCCTGAAAATATTAATGCGAAGCTAAACAACGAACGAAGATTTCAACATACGTGCTGTTTAATACGGCTAGCCTGCTCCCGCCGTGGTACTTCACCGACTCGCGTAATCCATAGGAACCAAAAGTTGCTTCAATTAAGCTATATCCGTATTCGAGTACAATCAATTTATGATCAAAGCCCTGGTGAAGTTGCACTAGTCTTGTAAGGTCTGTATGAATTAAGCGGATTTACGAGTCAACTAACAACAGCTTACCTGTACGCTTCACATTCGAACGGCCCTGCACTATTCGCTTCGTATACATGAACTCTTCATCCAATTGAAGCATATGTGAGTAATCCGGAAGACGAAAGACGCGCTCGTAGGCGTAACCGACGACATTCAGTCCTCTCATCTGTTCGGCGGTGCATTCAGGTCGAACTACAAAAACATGGAATGAAGACAAAAGACAGAAATCCAGAAACTCACAATCTGCCACAACGCTGCCAAGCACCGCGATCAACATCGAGAGCACCTTCATTCTCTTCTGCAGGAGCAAAAACTCTGAAATGCAAGACTCCGACTGAAGAGCAGAACGATCAACGCGAATTTCGAAACTCCGAGACTGCAAGCGACCTCGCACGGCGGAAGCAGAGCGATCGACTGACGGCGAGTGAGTCTTTGGCGTCTGTCTGGCGTGACCGAACGTGCGAACCGGAAAACGTCAGAAAGGTCCAAGTTGAGCGCCGCAACGAACAACTACGGATCATTGGCTTCGTGGAGGGTCGAGTCTTTAGTTGCGGTCTCGCTACCCGCTTAACGGATGGCGTCAGTCATTATCAACGATCTCAAATGCAACAATTATTTATCCACGGCAACACAAGAAGAAAGAGCATTTAAATCGAGAGGAAAGTCGCATATGCACAAGAAACTAACAAAAAGTAGTCCAGAGCACAACAGCCAAGAAGCGGCTTGAGTTTCGCCTGCCTTCTTTCTACCGTCGGATCCCTCACCAACGGTACCGCTAGAAGGATTTGAGTTTGGAGGCCTGACGGTAGATGATGGCAACTTCCGTCGCGAACAGAACGGGATCCGCCGGCTCAACTTGAATATCGTAAAAGAGATATTTACTGCCCCGAGCGAACATGCACGGTTTTCTAAAAACGAAACTTGGAACAACAATTATTAAACCAGAACTCACTTCATTCCCGGCTTCAGCATATAAAAGCAATACTCCTTGTGATCCGGAAGAATGAACGCGCCTTCATCAGTTAAAATACGGTGACTCATCTGTGTCTCTATTTAGCCACAGAGCTTCTCAGAGCGCGTAGTCCGTATTCCGTTGACCAAAGCGACGATCCACTCGTCGTCATCGTCGGATCATGAGCAGTGGCGCCGATTCGTTCAACACCCGGTTATGACAGATGGGCGGTTTGTAAGCGATGTCAACAACGGGAATTTCATACCGACCTAAAAATCAATTAAATAGTTGAGTTTATCCGTCACGACTTACGCAAAGGTTTGAATTCTCTACGAAACAGAATCAAATAAAAATCGACATGTCGTAAACCCGCCTTGGTGATACAGGAGATCGTCGTATACGAATGAACTAAAGTCCTTGTTCTCCGGGTGTTTGTTTTCAGAGCCAATATTATCCCATCCTGAATCGTAGAATTTCATCCGTTCATTTAAAGCAACCGTCCTGAAAATATTAATGCGAAGCTAAACAACGAATGCAGATTTCAACATACGTGCTGTTCAATACGGCAAGTCTGCTCTCGTCAAGGTACTCACCGACTCGAGTAACCCATAGGAACCAAAAGTATCTTCAATTAAACTATATCCGTATTCGAGTACAAATAAATTCTGGTCGAAGCCCTGGTGAAGGTGAACGAGTTTCATGAAGTCTGTACAAATTAAGCGCATTTCTTAGCCATTTATAAACAGATTACCTGTAGTCGTCACACTAGAACGGCCCTGCACTATTCGCTTCGTATACATGAACTCTTCATCCAATTCAAGCATATGTGAGTAATCCGGAAGACGAAAGACGCGATCGTAAGCGTAACCGACGACGTTCAGTCCTTCCATCTGTTCGGCGGTGCATTCAGGCCGAACTACAAAAACATGGAATAGAAGACAAATGACGGAAATCCAGAAACTTACAATCTGCCACAACGCTGCCAAGAACCGCAATCAAGATCAACAGCGCCTTCATTGTCGTCTTCGGGAGCAAAAACTCTGAAATGCAGAACTCCGACTGAAGAGCAGAACGATCAACGCGAATTTCGAAACTCCGAGACTGCAAGCGACTTCGCACGGCGGAAGCAGAGCGATCGACTGACGGCGAGTGAGTTTCGTCTTTGGCGTCTGTCTGGCGTGACCGAACGTGCGAACTCTCCACGTAGACGAATTTCAAAATTTCAAAAGTCAATTGCGACAACTCAGCGACAATCTGTCTGAACGGGGCCTAAAAAGCGGTTGCTCTCGACACATCGACGTCAGTCGCCTTGTTGATCACCCGGTGTTCAGTCGCTGATCTCTTCGATAAGCTTGATGTTTCAGTCTCCGTCGTGTCCTTCGATTCGGCTCAGCTGCTCGATGTTCCCGATGTTTCTCGCTGTGCTCCTGCTGCTGTTCGGTGGCGTCCTGAGCACGTCTACTCCAGCTTCTGACGGTCCAGGTTTGTCTTTGAGTCGCGCTCCGTTTGTTTCTTCATGTTCAGTTTACAGATAAAGTTTGCTCACGCTACGAGATGACATCGAACGAGAATGGGTTCCCGTACATTGAACAACTACGGATCGTTGGCTTCATCGGGAACCGAGTCTTCAGTTACGGTCCCACGGAACCCCACGTATACACCGACCAGTTGCCAGTAAATCTTGCGAAGCTGGTATTCGAAGACGCAATTCATCCGCATCTCGCCGGGGATATTCTGCGCATTGACATAAACCGAGGTTAGACATATCTCTGTGCTCTGTTCTCATCTTAGAATTCAGATTTTGCTCCTGTCATCCAGCTTCTTCAAGCCAGAAACAACACGATGTACGTTGTCCAGGTTGGAAAACGCATTATTAGTCTTAACGACACGCATCTTGTGCTCGGCGTGATCAGCCCATCATATCTTTATTCCACTGTCGTCAAGAGAACGTTAGTCCACTTGTATTGGTAACACTGTTTTAATGTTCTGTTTAGGGTAAATCTGATGGAGTTCATAAATGTACCGGTAGAAGGCAAGCGTCGGATTATGGCAGATCAAATGGCCCCTGAAGCTATTCGTTCTTTCGTTTACAATGAAGAACTCTTCATTAACAATTTACTCGTGGAGAAACGTAAAACAGCAGCTATCTTGGTCAACCAATCTCATCCTTGCGTAAGTTGTTTTAATTATTTCATCTAATTTACGACCAATTTCAGCCTGAAACAACGGATCCAATTGTTGAAATCGATCTCTACAAGCGGCCTCTCTGCCACAAAAGGAAAGTTCCCAATAGCAACGAAGTGCCAGTAGCCTCATACCGTGGCATTCTGTCGACAACGAAACGCTGCAGCCCGGAATTCACCTTGAACCATTCCGCAAATGTTTTTATTCCTGGTTTGAATGTGTCTCTAGCTAATACCGAACTCGACTGCCACTACCTGCGTTGGCCGGACAAGTTAGTTTTGTATTCGCTCGATTCATTTCTCATTCCGAAAATTTAGCCACACTTGCTTGTACGCATTTGGTCCGTCTGAACTTTTCCAAGGCGTTCAACTTGCTCCTTCTATGCCTGTCACCACTCCGCTCCCGCCCCTCCCGTATACGCACCTACCGGATTCGGAACCCGGATGCATTATCACCGATAAAGATATAGCGGCCAACTTCGACATTTTTGAATGGATTGGAAACTGCTTGTGGAAACTCGAGACCATTCCACGCAGCGAATCTGTTGGTGACTTCTCACGCCGCAATCCTATTAGTGACTCCGCACTCAGCAGTAAGAATTCGCGCTTTTTACGGGATGCTCAATAATTCTCCTGAATTCTAGCTTGTTTTTCCGATAGAAGCCGGTACAGCGTCCGTCGGGCAGTGTTCGCGCGATCACCGTTCGTCGACAACTATCTTGTTATGTTTACTGAATTCGGTCGCTATCGCTACAAGGAAAACGAAACCCTTCTAGAAAATCACGTGGGCGTGTCGTACTTCCGAATCCCTGCCTTGTAAGCGCAATCCCCATGATATAGTAGCTTGATTGTCTTGATTTCAGGGAACATCCCACAAACGTGAGCTGGATCTTCTACAAGCCTGGTGGAATATACGATAGCTATCTTGTCAAGGACGTTTTGGGAGCTGACTTGGCTGTTACCGGTGATCTCGTCTTCGTTTTGAAAGACGGCAAGGTTCAAGAGCAGCTGCGACTATTGGAGTGGAATGTTGCTGGCGAGGATACGTGTATGATCCAGAACTATCCAGTCCCCTCCAAGCACTACAACTACTCGGTAAGTCATCTATGCATCAAACGCCCTCATAATGCTGTGTTCTAGGATCCGCAAATCGACGCAATACGGAACGCACGGAAACGCTATGCCTACTTGGATACCGACCCGGAGAAGCGACCGTACTCAGTGATCGGCTCCTGGGCGGTGAGACACGATACAACCTATGATCGTCTTCATGTGATCAAGACACCGTACTGTTCTCCGATGTACGTTCCGCTGTATGGTCGCAACGTCTTCCTGGCTCCGTTGATGCCTACCACCACTACGCCATCTCCTCGTCCGCCTGACATGCTGGCGATCCTCAAACAGCGAAATCTTCGGATTGAAGCCACACGTCGTCACTACAAGAAGATCGCCGATGAGTACGAGAGGCAGCAAGCGGTGGTTCGTCCGCACGTCATGATAGCCATCACCGTCACCTTTTGCGCCGTACTCTTTGTGCCCTGGTGCTTGTGGGCTCGTCGACAGTACAGACGTATGATGGAAGGGTACGTGAATGACGATCGTGAAGCGGCCGAGGACTGCGAGTGTATCAGATGTTTTGACTTTTGATTGCCGCCGCCAGAATTATTGTTTCTAACATGTGTTCAATTTATGTTTTCCTAACCCTGAAGTAAATGTTTTTCACCTGAATTATTCGAATATTCATATTGCGATAGTTGCTCTATTGAAGCGTTCTGTAGAGAAGCAACTAATTTGAGATCGTGCTGATCGATCGTGAAGAAGACGACTGATTGTGAGTCCACGCACTCGGTGGAGCGCTTGGCCGATATTGCCAAACGGATCGACCGTCTTCTTGAACTCTTCGCCGAGCGCAACGAGCGCCTTGATGAGGTTCTCGTCGACGCTGCTGTCTCCACCGCGATGAAATGTCCAGACCGTTCTGCACGAACATCTCCTCCTTCCACACCGAGCGTGTACACGTTCGGGATCATCGTTGTCTTCTTTGCCTGCTCGGAACGGTCGTTCAGCACGCTCACCCAGTGCGTGTCGACGTACTTGAACATGTTGCTCGTGACACGCGAGGAGAAAGCAAACTTTTCCCACGCAGCGCGGTGTCGTTTTCTGTGGTAGCTGTGGTACAATGTCCTCCTAATGCCTGTATAGGAACGCTCTACATTTGTCTTTCTCAACGCATGGTGGCAACCTTGTACCCTCAACAACTATATTGCAACAAACGCTCATGGTATCAGATCGCTTGGGAAAATGATGCATAAGAAGTGCAACGTTTGGCAGCCTCGTGGAGTTAAGGGATATGCCTTCTGTTCGCCGGGTGCCGAAATGTGTTTCATCGGCCAAACCACATTCCGCACGCGGCAAGCATATCCCAAGGCATGTAGCACGACGGTGATTTGTCATCCCAGGACACCATTCTCTCCTCAGTCCGCTCTCATTCCGCTACCTCAACTAAAACCGATAAAACTCACGTGTTTCGCCAGCAGCAAAAGTCCCTTCTTGTTGCGCATCAGTTCGACTCCGCAGGCGCTGTCTAGCGATGCGGTTTGCAGATGTCGTCAAGCTCCAACCGTCGATTAGCGTCATTCTTCCGTCAGTTTCTTCGTTGCGCGACATCTTACCGGCATCTTCACTCTTCTCAGCTCCCTGCAAACAGCAATCAGAATAAATCAAGAACGAAACTGCCGCGTACCTGACGAAGTTTGTAGCCTCCGATGGAGCGAATCTGCTCCACTTGCTCCAAAGAATCGCGGAGCTCGAGAGCAGCATCGCGAAGACTCGACTGTGCAGCGTTGGCTGCTCCGATGGACGAAGAGCGCAGCTGGCTGCTTCCGGAGAAACGATGGAGGTCGTGATACCAAAGCCAATCATGTGGATCGCGGGGGAATCGTGAACTGGCATTGATCCTGAAATTAATTGAATCAGTTCGACTCCGCGGGCGCTGTCTCGCGATATGCCACTTCGGACGTCACGTAGAGCCATGATTCCACGCCGTCGAGGCGGCATTGATCCTGAAATAAATTGAATGAGAATCAAAGCAAGAATGAATCTCACCTTCTTCATGTGAATCGCGAGCGAACAATAACGCCCCGTTCCTCGCCATCCGCCGTTCCAGCGATGTCGCAAAGTTTGTAGCCTCCGATGGAGCGGATCTGCTCCACTGCTCCAGAGCATCGCTGCGCGAGCTGACAGATGATCGGATGGCGATTCGCAGTTGAGGTGCGCAACATCTCGTCACGTCTACGAGGTCTGGAACGAATGGAGGGGAAATTGCAGAGATGGAAACGAAACGCGTCCAGACGATTTCGCGAGCGCTGCTAAATGCCAAACGTGGCACACACGAACACACACGACGCCGGAAGAGACGCGGACAGAAAATCGGCCACAATTCGATCCAAATCAAAATCTCGATTGCGATCCTTTTGCTGCATTTCCATATTGACCTTCAACAAACAAAATTTATTCTTCCAAATACTACAAATCACTTATGTGGACAATGTTTCAACAAGCATCGCATCTACGATAGCCGAAGGAATCGCGGGATATCCGTTGCGCGTTCTCCACGCGTTGACTTTCGCGATAGCTTCGTACCTGAAATTCCTCTTCTTCTCCACGAGAATATCAATCGTTCACTCACTGCGTGAGAGGATAAGCGAAATCATAAAGAACATCAGTTCTGGCACCTTCAAAGAAGTCTCTCCAGTAGCTGCAATAGTATTCTCCAGGATAAATAAAGCACCCTTGTGTCACGGGGAACGGCGTATGGGGTCCGCTGTAGTCGTAGTTTTCTAGAATATTCCATATTTCAAGATATATTCTGGAGGACGCTTACCTGCATCCATCGCAGCCATAAACTTGAAAGAAGCTTTTTCATCGATCAGATCTTCAGGCGCCATTTTCGTTCCCTTTCCTGAAGACAAGACGGGGTGGAGCTCTGGGGCGATTTCCGGGTAGCCGGCACGCGCTCTCCACTTGTTGACTCTGGCGATAGCGTTCGTACTGAAATGTGGAAATGAGGAGATTGAGAAGACAGGAGAACGTACAAGGTGATCGGGATTTCCTCGCCGCTGCGACGAACATAATATCGACAGCGCTCTTCCATGCATTTTTGACGAACGATGAACCAGTTTCGGGGTCCTGCATGTTCTGGACTTGTATCTTGCTCGTCGTAGTTCTGAACATCCATAGCTGCCTTCAGCTTGTCAGCTGGCGATCCGCTGATCACGGCTTCCGGAGGGGTCTTCTGGTCGGCTTCATGGAGGAACTTGAAGACAAGAGAACGATCTTTCTCGGTGACAATGTCCATAGCCCGCTTCAGATTCTCGGCGAGATCTTCAACCTTCTGAGCTTCCTGCAAACAGAAATCAGAATAAACTCAGATCGACTGCCGCGTACCTCACGAATGTCTGCGTTGAATGGAATGCCTTCGATCAAGAGGGGCATCTGCTCCACCTTCTTCAGAGTATCGCGGAGCGACTGAGCAAAATCACGAAGATTCGACCGAGCGGCGTTGGCGGCTTCGATGACCCAGAGGTCTTCATGATTGGCGCAGACGAGGGCCACAAGGGCGCCGAAGAGAGCGACAGCGGAGACGAAACGCATCTTGTGCTCTGAGCTGCAGAGCGGCCGATTCCTCCTTTTATAGCCACTGGCGCTGTCTGGCGACCGTCTGCGGTTTGCAAATGCTGATCTCAGACATTGAACGGTGCGTTGAAAAGAATGCGACGACACGTGGAGGGAACATTTCAAAGTTAGCAGTGCAGAGCGGATCTCACATTCGTTTGTAGAAGTGCTTGCAGAGGACGCCGTTCCACGCCATGTCCTGAAAAGAGCATAAACGATGAATTAATTAATTAAACAATGTCGTTCGCGCAAACTGCATCACGGAACAGCACCGTCTTTGCTGGGACAGCGTTGTTCACGCAAATTTCAAACGTGGCTTTTCAGCTTTTCAGCCTTTCAGCAGCTGACGGCCGATCTCCGCGACTATGTGGCGCTACACAGCGCATCATCCTCACAACTTATCGGTGCAAAAAACGGAGACGTTCGTTACGAATCGAAAATCGATCGAATCGAATGGAAAAGATGGCGAATTTCCATGTTCGCTAAGCTGTTGAGCACTAGCATACGCGCGTCCAGATGCTAGTGATCTGTGACATGATGTATTCTATCGAACTGACTACAGCACACGTTTGGAATAGAATGAATCCTTCTATTTGTGCATATTACCACTGACTTGATGGACTGCGACGAGCACTGGACTAAATTGAGCACGGTTTCCGGCGTTTTCAGCTAGATTCGTCGCTGTTTGATCGTTGTTGTCCTGGTGTCAAGTTTACCACAAGTCATCGTTGACAGCTGTTGATTTATACCGAAGTCGCGAAAAACGCTCATGTTGTCGGATTAACGCGAATTAACCGGGATCTGTTCGGCGGTTTCCCTGCGCAAACGCGAACAATCGATGTCACATTCAACGAATCGCGCAGTTTCAAACCACCGATCTCTGTCGCGCCACGATGAACGACGTTCCGATCCGCTTCGTCGAGGACGTCCTCCTCGCGCTCAACTACTCCTTCCTCCACGAGGCAAAACTCCTCTCGAATACCAGGAGGAGAATCGCCGAGATGAACTTCAAAAATCGCTGTGTTCTCTGGATTTTCATACAATTCCCATCTGGACGCGCGTATGCTAGTGCTCAACAGCTTAGCGAACATGGAAATTCGCCATCTTTTCCATTCGATTCGATCGATTTTCGATTCGTAACGAACGTCTCCGTTTTTTGCACCGATAAGTCCATTTGTGAGGATGATCCGCTGTGTAGCGCCACATAGTCGCGGAGATCGGTCTCAGCTGCTGGACGGCCTTCTCAACGCGCTCTCCACCGCCTTCTGCAGCCGCTTGTTGGTGATGATGTCGTGGAGGCAGCGCCGCGAGCGCTCCGCTTCCTCCGTCAGGCGCTCCTCGGTCTTCCGCATGTAGGCCATGATGTCGCCGTCCTCGATCACCTCCGCCGACTCCTTCTCGTAGTACTTTCGCGTCTCTTCGAGCATCTGCGTCTCGAACAAGTTTTCGTAGTTCTGCAGCATCGCTTTCGCCTCTTCGGTCAGTACATCGTCGCCGGGCGCCTTCTCCTCTTGGCCGATATTGCCAAACGGATCGACCGTCTTCTTGAACTCTTCGCCGAGCGCGACGAGCGACTCAACGAGCGCCTTGATGAGGTTCTCGTCGACGCCGCTGTCTCCACCGCGATGCCGATTCATGAGGTTCACGGCAGAGCGCGAAATGTCCAGACCGTTCTGCACGAAATCGATCAATCCGGTCTGTCCGCCGGCCATCGTGTCGTCGGAGAGACCGGATCCCTGCGACTACAGGCTTACATGGAAGGTATCGCGCGCGTGGTGCCAAAAGCAGTTGGTTGCGGGTCCGTTTCCGTGCAGACGTAGAGCATCAAATCGGCCTGCACCGTGTCGATCTTCAGATTGGGAATCATTAGATCCATACATTAGGTCCGTACAGCTCGCAGATTCGGTTCAACGGTGCGCGTCTTTAGAGCAAGAGAGGAGACGAGAATCGCCGAAAGGGCGGCGTTGACTCTACTGAAACTTTGCACCTGCGACGGCGCTTTGTGATCACCGTAAGATGTTCAAACGGATATGAGTAAGTGGAGTTTGCACGTGACTGAATTTGAGCTGCAAACCGTCAGCGTTGATTGTACGTTGGGAAGGGGAAAAGAGTGCTCGGGCGACAAAACAAGTCAAACTGCTTTCGGCGCCGGGGAACTGAACGAAGGAAGTCGAGCAATTGAGCAATTGACGGAGCACGGCTGCGTGTTCGCGCACATCGACAACTCGAGGTCTCCTTTCGTCAAATCGATTTTCAGCGCCAACTTTTCGGTTCATGTCTAGTTTCCTAATTTACGTTTGCAACGAGCAGCGCGTTAGGCGTGGTCAGACCATCTCGCTACCCGCTTAACGGATGGCGTCATTGATTATCGACTATCTCAAATGCAACAATTATTTATCCACGGCAACACAAGACGAAAGAACACTTAAATCGAGAAGAAAGTCGCATATGCAAAGAAACTAACAAAAAGTAATCCAGAGCACAACAGCCAAGAAGCGGTTTGAGTTTCGCCTGCCTTCTTTCTACCGTCGGATCCCTCACCAACGGTACCGCTAGAAGGATTTGAGTTTGGAGGCCTGACGGTAGATGACGGCAATTTCGTCGCGAACAGAACGGGATCCGCCGGCTCAACTTGAATATCGTAAAAGAGATATTTACTGCCCCGAGCGAACATGCACGGTTTTCTAAAAACGAAACTTGGAACAACAATTATTGAAACCAGAACTCACTTCATTCCCGGCTTCAGCATATAAAAGCAATACTCCTTGTGATCAGGAAGATAGAACTGCGCCTTCATCAGTTAAAATACGGTACTCATCTGTGTTTTATTTAGTCCACAGAGCTTCTCAGAGCGCGTAGTCCGTATTCCGTTGACCAAAGCGACGATCCACTCGTCGTCATCGTCAGGATCACCCGCGGTCGGCGCCGATTCGTTCAACACCCGGTTGTGACAAGTGGGCGGCTTGACGGCGATGTCAACGACGGGAAATTTCATGCCGACCTAAATAAGAATCAATGAGTTTATCGTTCACGACTTACTTACGCAAAGGTCTCTGAATTCGCAACGAATTAAAATGTTTACGAAAACCGAGATGTTCGTAAACCGCCTTGGTGATGCAGGAGATCGTCGTAAACAAATGAACTAAAGTCCTTGTTGTCCGGGTGTTTGTTTTCAAAGCGAATATCTATCCCATCCTGAACTACGCAATTTGATCCGTTCTTGTAAATCAGAAGTCCTGAAAGTAATAATGCGAAGTTAATTAATTAATGCAGAAATCAACATACGTGTTGAATACGACAAGACGGCTCTCGCCGAAGTACGTTACCGAATCGAGTAGATCATAGTAACCAGGAGAACTCTTTTTTCAATGTGGCTGAATCCATATAGGAGCACAATTAATTTATGGTCAAAGCCCTGGTGAAGGTGAACGAGTCCTGTAAAGTCTGTACAAAGAACACGCATTTCCTAGCCAGTTAACAAAACCTTACCTGCAGTCATCAAACTGGAACGGCTCTTCACTATTCGCTTGTCAAACATGAACTCATGATCCAATTCAAGCATATGTGAGTAATCCGGAAGACGAAAGACGCGATCGTAAGCGTAACCAACGACGTTCAGTCCTCTCATCTGTTCGGCGGTGCATTCAGGCCGAACTACAAAAACATGGAATTGAAGACAAAAGACAGAAATCCAGAAACTCACAATCTGCCGCAACAACGCGCCCAAGCACCGCGATCAACATGAGAGCACCTTCATTCTCTTCTCAGGAGCGAAAACTCTGAAATGGAGAACTCCGACTGAAGAGCAGAACGATCAACGCGAATTTCGAAACTCCGAGACTGCAAGCGACCTCGCACGGCGGAAGCAGAGCGATCGACTGACGGCGAGTGAGTTTCGTCTTTGGCGTCTGTCTGGCCTGACCGAACGTGCGAACTCTCCACGTAGACGAATTTCAAAAGTCAATTGCGACAACTCACCGACAATCTGTCTGAACGAGGCCTAAAAAGCGGTTGCTCTCGACACCTCGACGTCAGTCACCTTGTTGATCACACAGTGTTCAGTCGCTGATCTCTTCGATAAGCTTGATGTTTCAGTCTCCGTCGTGTCCTTCGATTCGGCTCAGCTGCTCGATGTTCCCGATGTTTCTCGCTGTGCTCCTGCTGCTGTTCGGTGGCGTCCTGAGCACGTCTACTCCAGCTTCTGACGGTCCAGGTTTGTCTTTGAGTTCTCCGTTTGTTGCTTCATGCTCCGTTTGCAGATAATGCTTGCTCGCGCTTCGAGATGACATGGAACGGGAAAGGCTTCCCGTACATCGAACAATTACGAATCATTGGCTACGTTGGAAACCGAGTCTTCAGTTACGGTCCCACTGAACCCCATGAGTACACCGACAAGTTACCAGTAGATCTCGCCAAGCTGGTCTTCGAAGACGCAGTTCATCCGCATCTCGCCAAGGATATTCTGCGCATCGACGACTTTGATGGTTAGCCATTATCTGTTTTCTCTGCTTTCATCTTAGAATTTTTCAGATTTTGCTCCTGTCGTCCAACTTCTTCAAGACAGAAACAACAAGGTGATCGTTGTCGAGGTTGGGATACGCAAGGTTACTCTTAACATCTCTCATCTCGAGCTTGGTGTGCTCACTCCATCAGATCTCTATTACATTTATGTCAACAGAACGTTAGTCGCTTCGTATTGGTAACTTGTTTTTATTACTTTTCGTTTAGGGTAGATTTTATGGAATTCATAAATGTTCCGGAAGAAGGCAAACGTTGGATTAGGACAGACCGAATGGCCCCAGAAGATATTCGTTCTTTCGTTTACGCCGAAGAATTGTTCGTCAATGATCAGTTGGTTCTGAAATTTGAAAGGGGAGCGGTCTTGGTCAGTCAATCTCATCCTTGTGTAAGTCGTTAATATTTTTCATCTAACTTACTATCAGCTTCAGCCCGACACAACTGATCCCATTGTTGAAATTGATCTCTACAAGCGGCCTCTCTGCCACAAAAGGAAAGTACCGGATAGCGACGAAGTCGCAGTAGCCTCTTACCGCGGATTTTGGTCGACAACGAAACGCTGCAGTTCGGAATTTACTTTGAGCCATTCCACAAATGTTCTCATTCCCGGATTGAACGTGTCACTAGCTAATGCCGAACTCGATTGCCACTACATGCGTTGGCCAAACAAGTTAGTTTTGTATTCACTCGATTCATTTCTCATTCCGAAAATTTAGCCACACGTGCTTGTACGCATTTGGACCGGCTGACCTTTTCCAAGGCGTTCAACTTGCTCCCTCTATGCCGGTCACCACTCCGCTCCCGCCCCTCCCGTATACGCACCTACCCGATTCCGAACCCGGATGCATTATCACCGATAAAGATATAGCGGCCAACTTCGACATTTTTGAATGGATTGGAAACTGCTTGTGGAAACTCGAGACCATTCCACGCAGCGAATCTGTTGGTGACTTCTCACGCCGCAATCCTATTAGTGACTCCGCACTCAGCAGTAAGAATTCGCGCTTTTTACGGGATGCTCAATAATTCTCCTGAATTCTAGCTTGTTTTTCCGATAGAAGCCGGTACAGCGTCCGTCGGGCAGTGTTCGCGCGATCACCGTTCGTCGACAACTATCTCGTAATGGTTACTGATTTCGGTCGCTATCGCCGCACGGAAAACGAAACCTATCTAGAAAATCACGTGGGCGTGTCGTACTTCCGAATCCCTACCAAGTAAGCGCAACTCCCATGATATAGTAGCTTGATTGTCTTGATTTCAGGGACAATCCACAAACGTAAGCTGGATCTTCTACAAGCCGGAGGGAGTATACGATAGCTATCATTAGTCAAGGACATTTTGGGCGCTGACTTGGCTGTTACCGGTGATCTCGTATTCGTTTTGAAAGATGGCGAAGGTTCGCGAGCAGCTGAGATTGTTGGAGTGGAATGTTGCTGGCGAGGATACGTGCATGATCCAAAACTACCCAGTCCCCTCCAAGCACTACAACTACTCGGTAAGCCATCTGTGCATCAAACGCCGTCATAATGCTGTGTTCTAGGATCCGCAAATTGACGCAATACGGAACGCACGGAAACGCTATGCCTACTTGAATTCCGACCCGGAGAAGCGACCGTACTCAGTGATCGGCTCCTGGGCGGTGAGACACGATACAGCGTATGATCGTCTCCATGTGATCAAGACACCGTACTGTTCTCCAATGTACGTTCCGCTGTATGGCCGCAAAGTCTTCCTGGCACCGCTGATGCCTACCACCACTACTCCAGTTCCTTTTCCTCTTGAAAGGCTGGCGCTCCTCCAAAAGGAAATGCATCGACGGGACGCCGTGCGTCAACACTACAAGAAAATCGCCGATGAGTACGAGAAGCAGCAAGCGGTGGTTCGTCCGCACGTCATGATTGCGATCACCGTCACCATTTGCGCCGTACTCTTTGTGCCCTGGTGCTTGTGGGCTCGTCGACAACGCAGACGTATGCTGGAAGGCTACGTAAACGACGAGCGTGAAGCAGCCGAAGACTGCGAGTGCATCCGATACTTTGACTTTTGATTGCCTCCGCCCGAAATGTTGTACTAACATGTGTTATTTCCTGTTCTCCTCACCTGTAGTAAATGTTTTTTCACCCGAATTATTCGACTATTCATACTGCGATGGCAGTTCTAGTTGCTCTATTGACGCGTTCTGTAGAGAAGCAACTAATTTGAGATCGTGCTGATCGATCGTGAAGAAGACGACTGAGTCCACGCACTCGTTGGAGCGCTTGAACGTCGCTGTCGCGTGACCAACGAATTTTCAAAGCAAAATGTCGTTTTGAACTGCTCTACGTGAAAACGTCCTATTTGGCGCTTTCCTGATTTTGAGCAAAACGGCGCAGATGGTGGATTTCAGCCCATGAAACTACCGGCTTACTTGGAAGGCATCGCGCGCGTCGAACGGGTCAATCTGAGGCGAACGATGCGTGTCATCAGACCGCTTATTACTGCTCTTGACTGTATCTGGCTGTATTTCCGGAGTTTCGCGTGATTCCGACAGCCACAATTCTGTGTTTCCGACTTGCAAGAGAGTAAAAGAGATCGTCGAGAGCATTGCAAGCTGAAAACTGACGCAGAAATACACCATCCGACAGCGCTTCGGGAGCCAAAAGAGACAAAGAATCATTTATTAAGCCGAAAATGGAAATCAGAATTTACGAAATGTACTCGTAAAAGTCCTTGTCGTCCTTGGAGCGCTCGACGTACTGCTTCTCCATGAGCAGATCGATGCACTTCTTGATCATCGGGATGCGCGGCTGGAAGCGCGCGGTGACCTGCTCGACGACCTCGGTGATGAGCGCGTTGTGCTGGAGACGACGACGCATCTTCATGATGCGCACGATGGCGGCCTGGATGACGACTTTGCGGTCCTCGTCGAGCGACTTCTCCAGCGCCTGCTGCTCCTTCTTCGCCGCCTCGCCGCCGTCCTTCACCGCCAGCTGCAGCTTCTGCAAGTCGAGCTTCAGACGCTTCGATGTGAACTTCTCGTTCAACTCGTATTCTGCGCTGTCGCACTTCTTGATGAGATCGGCCTTGACGAACGAGGCCAGAACGCTCTGCAGCAGCTCTTCGGGCATGTTGAGGTCCTCCTTGAAGTCAGCGAGGGCGATTGTTGTGTTCTGGTTGAATCTGAGAAGGACGACCATCTGCGCGGTCGACGCAACGAAAGTGTACTTGCGCGCGAAGCACTTGGTGTTGAGTTCTCCTCGCGAGGCGCTCAGCAGCATGTTGAGCTTCCGTCCCTGATGCACGCGGGCGTAGAATGCACCAAAGGCGCTCATTGCGTCCTGGAGCACTGGGGGGATGCTGAACGTGGCGGACTGATTGTAAGGCCAGCAGCCGCTGTTGAGGATCTGGAAGTTGGCGTCGATTTCGAGCGAAGGTTTGTGGTCTTCTTTGAAGTCTGCGGTGATCTGCTTGCTGATGGTCATGTCCTGGATCATCTTGTGCGCCGTGGCGGTGTACTGGTGGCCGCAGGCGGTCTTCAGCCGCGAAATCATGCTCGTTTCGGCGTCGTCGCTGACCGAGAGCTCCATGAGGAGGCGTTTGCCGAGGAATCGATTGTAGTACTTCTGGAAGACGTCTTTGTCCTCGATGAACTTGAAGAAGGTCATCGTCTGGTCGACGGCTTTCTCAAAGTCGTCGCTGCCGCCCTTCCGCATCATCACGTCGACGAATCGACCGAGCATCTCGCTGGTCTTGCCGGGAGCCTTCGATCCCTGCGTGATTCTGTTCTGGTTGATCATCAGCGCGCAGCCTCTCTCAAAGTACTCTGAGAATCCGCTGTCGTTGGCGAAAGCGACGCTGACCATGTCGTGGAACTTCTCGTAGACCTTTAGCGCTGTGTGCACGTAGATCCTCGGGTCGTTCTGCTCGGTAGGGGGATGTTGGCGATCGCTTCACGGCCTTCTCCGCCACATAGTCGCGGAGATCGGTCTTCAGCTGCTGGACGGCCTTCTCAACGCGCGAACACAGTCGGAACATCAATTGGAGATCGCCGATGCGCTCGGCGACGAGGAGATTGCGGAATTCTCCCTGGAAGAGATCCAATCGCTCCTCGATGTACGCGCTCTCCACCGCCTTCTGCAGCCGCTTGTTGGTGATGATGTCGTGGAGGCAGCGCCGCGAGCGCTCCGCTTCCTCCGTCAGGCGCTCCTCGGTCTTCCGCATGTAGGCCATGATGTCGCCGTCCTCGATCACCTCCGCCGACTCCTTCTCGTAGTACTTTCGCGTCTCTTCGAGCATCTGCGTCTCGAACAAGTTTTCGTAGTTCTGCAGCATCGCTTTCGCCTCTTCGGTCAGTACATCGTCGCCGGGCGCCTTCTCCTCTTGGCCGATATTGCCAAACGGATCGACCGTCTTCTTGAACTCTTCGCCGAGCGCGACGAGCGACTCAACGAGCGCCTTGATGAGGTTCTCGTCGACGCCGCTGTCTCCACCGCGATGCCGATTCATGAGGTTCACGGCAGAGCGCGAAATGTCCAGACCGTTCTGCACGAACATCTCCTCCTTCCACACCAGCATGCAGAGCGTGTACACGTTCGGGATCATCGTTGTCTTCTTTGCCTGCTCGGAACGGTCGTTCAGCACGCTCACCCAGTGCGTGTCGACGTACTTGAACATGTTGCTCGTGACACGCGAGGAGAAAGCAAACTTTTCCCACGCAGCGCGGTATTGGCGCAGGCGGTCTTCGTCCGCAACGCACGCGGCAATCTTCTTCGCTTCGGAGGCGATGAATTTGTGCAAAAGGGTCTTGAGACGTTTGTAGATGATCGATCCTTTGTCGGTGGAAGAAGAGCTGCAGTAGCGGAAGCACTCAGAGATCACAGCCATGTACTCTTTGATCGTGATCTTCTCGTGACCGAGGATGCTCGTCATCACATCGTCGACGTTGAATTTGCTGCAGTCCATGCTTGGCGTTGGCGCTGTGTTGTTGATGATTTGATAGTGACGGCGGTCAGCGCTACTTTAAATGTGCGCAAAGCGATGCGGAATCACGTGCGGTTAAGCATCGCCTTTGGCGTTTGTATTGCTTTTCGTTTTGTTCTCGATTGCAATGCTATGCTATCGGATCGCGCGTGAATTACCTCAGGCAAATAGAGCGAAATAGCACTGTGGGAGCCTCTGGTGTGAGCTGTGTGTTCTGACTTGTGTGTTCTCGGTCAAATTCATCCAGATGGCGGCTCGAAAAGTTGGAGTCCACGTTGAATCGTGAAAATAAAATCACGTGAACTGTCGCAATACTCCGATCAATCGCAAATAGCGATTTCGCCAGTTCAATCAAGTCCGAGTCGATTGACCCAGCGCGCGTACGCAGATACATAGCCGACATAATGCGCTTTTTCACTGATTATCAGCTAATCGTTCTTTCCGTTGTGGATCAAATCGAGATCGCGAGGAACGATGAAGCCACCAGAATCAAGCAAAAAGTAAAAATAAGTCAGTAAAACACTATGAAACAGCACAAAACTCTGTTGGAAGCGTGGAGATGGATTGAAGAACGTTCCCCGCGAATTTAATTTAATGATTTTTGCATCAATTCCTACATTGCGCGCCGCTATTTATCCTTGAATCCTTGTGGAGTTTGCGCGTGACCACACAGGTCATAGGCTGCCGCAGTGCTACATATTTCGCGCCCTTTCTGCGTGATTTTCCATCCATTCGCGTCGTTTGCATTGCTTCTCGTCTCATCTCTTCTGCATTCCTGCTCATTCTTTGCATTTTCAGACGTCTCAGACACTCCGATGGCTTCAAAATGCTGCAAACGGCCGATTCATTGTTCAGTTTCTGTTGAAGTTCGGCGAAGCTCGGTTGCTTCTGATTGGTAAGCTCACAATGCGTTCTCGCGCTTCTTCATCAATCGTAATTTCAGCACGAAGCTCTCAGAATGGCTACAAGACAAGTCAGGTCTTCTCCGCGCAAGTCGAAGGAACGGAAGAAGACCGAAAGCCCTGGATCTCCGAACAGAGGAGGAGCAGCGGTAACAAGCAGCGGACGCTGAGCAAGAAGGGCCGAGCGGTGAAATGCTCCGTGGACAACAACGCGGATGTCGCAGAATTCATCCCCGTAGCGGCGGAAGTGATCGCGAATCACGGAAAACTGCCGTCGCCGCACACAAAGAAACTGCGAACAGCGGTCGAGGCGCCGGAAGACAGGAGAACGCCGCGGAAGAAGGTCTCCGTCAACGATGAGGTGCGCAAGAGCAAAGGCAGGAAGGTGAGCGTGGAGGAAGCGATGTCGAGAGAAACGCTGCAAGGAGCGTCGCCGCGTGGAAAGAAGACAAAGACGAGCACCGAGTCGCCGTCGCCGGCCTACAAGAAGCGCAGCGTGAACACAGAGTTGCCGAAGAAGAAACACAGCGTCGATACGAACGGGAAGGGTCCGAAGAAGTTGACCACGCCGAAGAAACGGAAGATGTCGGAGAACAACGATTTGGTGGTGCGTTGACGTTGATCGAATTTGAATTTATTATGAATTGTTTAGTCGAATGAGAAGGGCAAAATGGCCTTTGCGGCTCCGCAGCAACGTCATCTGCTCGAGGAGGAGACGGAAATTATCGGCGAAGTGAACGGCAACAAGTACAAAGTGAAGTGCAAACTTGGCGCCGGAGGCTTTGGAGACGTCTACAAAGTGATGAAGTTCCACAATCGCACCGCTTGTTTTGCGATGAAGACAGAGCATGCGGAAGTGAAGGTGCCAAAGCTGGACGTAAGTAATTCTACTATTTGTTCCTACTCTCAAGACGACGCTTTTCAGCTCGAATGGAGAGTCCTGGAAGAGGTAGAGAAGCACTTCTCTCCGAACAAAGAACGATTGGCCTACTTCACCAGGATCTACGACAAGGGATGCGCCTACAACTTGAACTTTATCGTAATGGACCTTGTGGGCTTGAGTATCGACGATTTGCGGAGGAAACGCGGCGCCAACTTCAGCGAGGAGACGGCGGTTCGCTTGGCTGTGAAGATGCTCGATCCCATTGGACAGTTGCACGAGATCGGCTATCTGCATCGAGATTTGAAGCCTGGCAATTTCTGCATTGGATTGGACTCGAATGCCGATGATCTCTTTATTCTTGACTTTGGAATCGCGTGCAGATATCGCAGAGAACGACCGCATCACGGAACTCACGTCGAGTGAGTGTGATTTGATTTCAGTCCAGAAATTAAGGAAAATTCTGTTTCAGAGACGATCCAAACAAGCGCGTTCCATTCGCTGGCACCCTGCCGTTCTGCTCGCGTCGAAGTCTCGAACACAAGGTGCTCTCGCGCAGGGATGACATGGAATCGTGGCTTTACGTGTTCTATGACCTTCGCGACCGTCACAGTCTGCCGTGGAAGAGATGCCGCGAACCGGCCACAGTGCTCACCTCGAAACAGGCGTTCTTCGGTGGTAAACACGAGGATTGTGAGTCGAATTGCTCTGTAAATCTGCTTATTCTCGTTTGTTCAGTGATTGCCAGCGATTCCCACTTTCAAGCGTTCGACGAGTACGAGCAGCTGAAGAAGGTGATTAATGACATCAAGTTTGCCGCCGATCCGGATTACGAGGACATCAAGAATCAAGTGAAGAAGCTTGCTTCCAGGCGCAAAATCGACCATGCGCGTCCGTACGATTGGTGGTCGCGTGTGGAGACGACCGAGTCGAAGGACGAGGATTCAAAGAAGGAGCAGAAGAAGAAGAGCGAGAATGAGGAAGCTCGTAAGCCGAAAGAGGAGAAGATTCGTGCGAAGGAGAAGGCAACGAAGGAGAGAACGGTGGAGGTTACGATTCAACGCACTGCAGAGAAGGAAAAGGATAAAGAATCCAAGGAGGGCGAAGCTGCAGAGAAGAGCAAGTCTCGAATGAAGGAGTTGCCGAGCAAAGGAAGCGACGCGGACAACAAAAAGATCTCCAGCAGCGACCAGGACGAAAGGAAGAAGACGGCGTCGAGCGAAGTCGAAAAGGACGAAAAGAAGAGATCCGGCGACGAGAAGGAAAAGGAGAAAGAGAAGAAGAAGTCGGCGAGCACCGCGAAAATTCGCTCCGATCTTGAGGTCGCAAAGGTGAAGAAGAAGTCGAGTGACACGAAGGAGAAGGAAAAGAAGAAGTCGCGCTCGTATGAGGTTTCAAACGACAAGAGGTCCAGCGATGACGAGAAGAAGAAGACGAGGTCCAGCGACGACGAGAAGGACAAGAAGAAGACGACGACGCGGTCGAATGAAGTTAGACACCGCGAGGAAATGGAATTGTAATGAATTGATTCGATTTACTTGTTCTTTCTGGCTCTGTTTTACTCGCTCAAAATGAGTTCAATTATCACATTTCCAGATCACTGAAATTTCTCGAGCGGCAACTCTTTCAGCAGCTCTAGACCGTCGTCCATCGCCTCCTTCGCCCTCTTCAGAATCCTGTCCAACTTTGGCTCGTTCACAGCAGCTTCCTGCTCCGTCCAGTCGCGATCGGGGAACGCGAAGGGACCGATAATCATCTGCGATATAGATTGCAACACGAAGTTCGCTCGATAAGCGCGTGTTATCTTCAAACAGGGCCCCGTTCTCTCATCACATGTTCGCTACGCTCGCTTACCTGCTCGAAAGTGACCTCTAGGGATTTCCCCTCCGCTTTCAGTTCCTCGATCAGCGTATCGTAGTAGTACTGTAGCACTTTGTACTGATACTCGCGGCGAATGTGGCCGTCGGTACACATGACGAGGATTCGCGCAATGTCCGCTGTCATGGAGCCTTCGTGGATGCTCTGCCAGTCGATTATCGCGGCCAAGTCGTTGGAGACGGCGCCGTCAGCGTTCGTTTTCCAGAGGAGATTGTTCGGCCACATGTCTCCGTGGGTGAGCACCGCTGGGAGGCCTGCAACTCATTCAAAATTCACTTTTCTGTTATTCGCTACAGGAGCCAGCGGCGATTCAGGCAATCTCCATTGAAACACGACGGGACCACTCATTGTCAGAGCAGCGCTCAAATCAGCCAAGTCTTCCTACCTAAATCCTTGTAGACGCCGTACGCGGTGTAGCGCAAGAACTTTTTGTTCTTCCCGTATTTCCCGAAACATGCGAATTCCTTCGTCGAACACCCCCGGCCTGTAGATTTTGAGCTTTTCGAAACAGGGCTCGAAGAAGTCGGCCTCAGAGAACCATTCGAGGATGTCCGTGCTGTATTTCCCCTTCCAATCCTCTTCTGGCAGACAAAGAAAGTATTTGTGGAGTTTAGCGAGATATCGCGCCATGTTAAAGAGCTAAAAACATTGTTTTCTCGACCTCGAAATGCGATTTTGTTACCTGATCGGAGTTGAAAGTGGCGTCATAGCCCAAAGCAGCCGATCTCCCAACGAAACTCTCCATCAGCAGCGCTCCACGCTGCTCTCCGACGTCCCATTTCACCGCTTTGAACACTTTTGGGAGTGGAATATCCAAGTTTGGAGCGAATTTCATGTAGAAATCGCATTCTCTGTTGTGGATCTCTGCGATGTGACTGTCGGTTACTTCTGTTTCCTTAAGGAAACGATCGGAAAGGAGTGGAATTTGGGATATACCAGCTTGACGCTGTTAACGCTCATCACATCAGCCAGCGCATTACATTCGGGAACCTTGAGAATCACGCTGTACGGCTCCGTTTTGGTGATCAAAGTGGAGGGAAACGTTCAGCACAGTTGAAATGAATCCAGTTTCCTTGCCTACTTGCGCTGTGCTGATCTGAAACGACGCGTTACGTTACTCAACTAGATGACCAGAGCGTACCTTAGTGACCAGTGCTCCAGATGACACGGTCCTTTGGAAGAATTCGTCCTGTTTGGAGAGCGCATCAAGCAGCCAGCCGATGGTGAAGGGTGAATTTCCAATCGGCAGCGCGGAATCGATCGAATCAGACGTGTAGATGGTCATGTGGAACTAAAAAACGGTAAATAAATCAAGAGATCAGCCGGAAAGCACATCACGGAACACTCGGCGCTTATCTCCACTGGAAGCGAAGCGATAAGAACACCGCATTCGTTCCGATTCGCTATTTACGCACAATTCTGATCAGACATAAAAACAGCGCTCATAAGGGGCTTACGACACGTAAACAGCGTCTCTGGCGCGCGTCTGTCGGACACGCGAAAGCACAAACAACGCGTCGATTGTTTGCGCTCGCGACGCACGCACTGAGCAGCGCCCGCCTGCCAAGTTTTCGCGTTAATTTCAAATTTATCCGACACGAGTCTGATATCCCCCGGTCCACGATCTATTCGCTGCCCTTTGCGAGTGACCGAATTCCCCCGATGGCAGCAACGAAAAGCGAAAAACGCGCATCGTTTGTTTGCGACTCGCTTGATGTGACGGAAACACTCGCCGATTCACCTTTTACTATTGATTGGCTGCTCACCGCTCTCAAGGACAACGATGCGACGTTTCAAACGTTGCTTCAACGAAGCGCGGTTGCGAAGGTAGGCGGAATATTGTGTGGAAATTTGAGAATACTCGTGCGCTGGTCAATGACGATGCTCGTTTTGCCAGCGGCGACGTGGGTGGCCGACCTCAGGAACAGAACTTGCAATCGTGCTGATTTGAGCGTGAGCGCCGGCATTGAATTGCGCGGAAGCTCCTTGAAAGAACACAAAATAGAGTAATTTTTCGAGAAAACAGCTCTGGCCAGCGCAGGGAACGCGCGCAAAGCGTGCATCGCCGAGCCAAACTACATTACGCAAGCGATCCGCTGAGCCTGTATAGCAGCTCTAGGAGCAGGAAGTGAGTACAACGAGTCGCGTGGTGCTCTGCGTGCGCGCGAAGTTGCGTTGAGGAAAACGTTGATTCGTATTTCGATCAATTCGCGTTGCTTTGTGTCGTTCTGGGCAGTTTTCGCGAATTTCAATTAAATATTCAGCGCAGCGCACTTTGCAGGTCAACGCGAAAGAGATCGGCCAAGGAAAAGGCTTCGTCTCCACAATCTACCAAGTAGTGATCGAATTCAGCGCTTCAAACGATCAACATGACGTCATCCTAAAGGTTCCATCTGTGAAATCCATTCGCAGAAAGCTTCCCGACGATGAGGTGAGACTCGCCGCCCTCTAGGTAACATGGCTTCTTTCGTTTCAGGACCCCAACGCAGAGGAGAAACGCAAGAAACTCGCCAAAGGCGTCAATAAAGAATTCGAGTTCTACCGCACAATCGCTCCGCAACTCAATATTCCCCTCGTGAAAATGTTCGCGGGCGTCGATTGGATCGAAGGGAAGCAAAGCGGAGCGCTGTTGATGGAGAGTTTGATCGGAAAAGCGGATTTGTGTCCGCTCTGGAGCGGATGCAACTTGCAGCAGGTTAGATTCGGTGATTTTCGCGATGATCACGACTGAATTCAGATGTTTAACGTAGCGAAGCATCTCGCCGCTCTCACTGCGCATTTCCTCTGCCTCCCCTCGGACGAGTGGAAGGGAAAGTTCACGCATCGAATGCACAGCTCTCCGGCAAAGATTGGCTTCTACACGCAGTTCTACGAGAAACTGAAGGAAATGAGTCCTGGAGTGTTCGACGAGGGCGCCGATCTCTTTGAGAAATACGCGAAAAGTCCGAAATTCTTCAAATACACGATGAACGACGTTGCGGTGGAAGCAGGTAGGATAGTCAACGATTGCCAGAGCCATGTTTAATTGATTGCAGGCCTCCCTCTGGGCTTTAACCACGGCGATCTGTGGTCGCACAACCTCCTCTGGAAACTGAATCCTGACGGCTCGCTCGCGAATGAACTCGCCGCCATAATCGATTGGGAGATCTGTCACGAAGGGAGCATAGCATTCGATCTGGCCAGTTTCATCGTCATGTGCGTTGACGCAGAAGAGCGGCGAGAGTTTCAGTACGCGGTGCTGCAGCTCTTCTACGATTTGGTGGTGAAACTCATGACGGAGACAGGGAAATCTGTCGATTTCACTTTTGACCAGGTTTGAAGCACTATTCAAGCCTATCTACTCTGATGCTGCAGCTCAAAGTCGCCTACAATGGTAACTGCATCTACCATACGTCGCAGCTGATGATCTTTGGCCCGTTTCTGTATTCCCCGAAGGAATGGAACGCTACTGAGGCGGAGGTTAAGAGGCCGCAGATGGAGAAAGTGCTGCTCAGGGCGAAGCTGGCCATGGACGATGCAATGGAGCTTCTGAGGGCGATTCCCGAAGAGAAGCTGCTGTGAACAATTGTTTTATTAGAGTAAAAGATGAATTTCCAGCCTGAAAAAGACGATTTACAGAATCTTATCGTCAGGAATCTCTTTCAGATACTCCAACGCGTCTTCCATTGACAGTCGGCATCTCAGAAGCAGCCTATCCAGGTGATCCTTCTCCTCGCTGGAGCTCTCGCTGTTCGGATAGAGGATCGGTCCCATCATGAGGAGATTGGACGTTTGATACACAAAGTTCACCTTGTACGTCTTGTGCATCTGAAGCGAACGGAGTTGAACAGAGTTGAATAGCGCTCGACTACGACCTGATCGAAGCTGAATCCAAGATCGCCTCCTCCTTCTCCCATCAGCGCCGTCAACTTCTGATAATACGCCGTGAGCACCGCGCGCTCGTGCTCCCTCCGCAGCTCTCCATCGACGCAAAAGTCATGAAACGAGCGAGGTCGTTGACGAGGCTGCCTTCGTGAATGATCTGCCAGTCGAGAATCGCCGCTAGCGACGTTGTTCCCTCCTCCCAGAGCATGTTGTTCGCGTAGAGATCGCCGTGGCTGAGTGCGGGTGGCAGTCCTGAGCGGCAATGAGTGCTGCTTAAGTAATTCTGCGCCTACCGTGGTCACGCGCGACGTCCGCCATCGCGTAGGTGAAGAACTTTTGTGCTCCGGGCGTATTTCTCGAACAGATCGAGACCCTCGTCGAACACGCCAGGCTTCATTTCCCTCATTTTGGCGTAGAACGGAGCGAAGAGATTCGTTTCCGCGAACGAGCGGAACATGTCAGGCGGGTACTTTCCGATCCACTCGTCTTTGGGGAGACGAAGAAAGTAGACGGTTAGGTGGGCGAGGTGTCCAGCCACAGTATGCATCTGAAAAGGGCCTCAATTAAGCGTCAATTGGGGCTAAACTAACCATTTGACTGTCACAACTCTTCCACAGCGGCCACGAATTCGCTTCTCCGACCAAACTCTCCATCAGAATCGCTCCCTCCTGCTTCCCGACGACCCAGTCGACAGTCTTGAACACCCGCGCGAGGGGAATATCGATGTGTGCGGCGTACTTGTTGTAGAATTCACACTCGTGATTGTGATTCTTGGCCAACTGCTCGGGCGTCACTGGGGCTTTGGAGTCCTAGAAGAGAGACGTATCAAGTGCTGATGGAAATGCTTACCGAAGCGTTAATCTCGACCATTTTAGGCACTTTCAGAATAACATCGTAGGGCGCCGCGTGTCCGCCGAAGTAAATCGAGATTTTGTTTACATCGGAGACGAATCCCTTCCCCTCCCGACAGTCACGGAAGTGACCGCGACCACCTGTGAATCAGCGGCTAGCGCTTGGAACGCAGAATCAGAGTGGCGGAGGTTCTCCAGAACCCAATCAACAGCGAACGAGGAATTTCCTATTCTTTGCGAAACGTCGAGCGCATCGGCGACGAGAGAACCCATCGCCGCTTATATAAAACAAATGAAACAAAACGAGCGCTCTAATCAATATAGCGCGTCCTGCTGTGCAACGTTGTGCAATCGATGACAGCGGACACTTTCGTTTCGAAATGATTTCTTGCGGTAGCTCCGACGCTCTCGTTGGCGCCTAGAGGCGGCGACGTGATGAGCGGCAGCGAGACAAGGCTCGACGCTGGAAGATTCTGATGATCTCTTTCGTCGTTGTCTATGTGCGACAACACCGGAAATGCACCGGCAAATTGAAACGAGGGACATTCAAAGGCAACAATCATTTATCGAATGGCGTCACAAAGGGGAAGAACAGTTACATCAACAGGGAAGCCGCGATTCCAGAGAAAACGAAACCAAAACAAATCAGCCAAGAAGGTACCTGAGTTTCGCCTTGATTCTTGTCGTCGGTTCCCTCAAGAGCATTAAGTAGCGGGATCTGTGGTTGGGGACATGATGGTGGAGGATGGATGTCCCGTCGCGAATAGAATGGGATCCGCCGGCTCTACTTGGACATCGTGAAAGAGATATTTGTTTCCCTGAGCGAACATGCACGGCTTGCTGGAAACGAAAGCGTAGAACAATTATTGGAACAAAAACTCACTCCATTCCGGGTTTCAGCATGTAGTAGGAAAATACATCGTGATTGGGAAGAACCAGCCAGCCCTTGTCATACTCAACATTAGTTTGTGCTTCGGGATCGTTGGATTGTCCATCGAGCTTCTCCGATCGAGTAGTCCTGATTCCTTTGACTAAAGCGACGATCCACTCGTCATCGTCGTCGGGATCCGTCAGGGGTAGGTGCAGATTCGTTCAACACGCGGTTATGACAGATGGGCGGCTTGTAAGCGATGTCAACAACGGGGAATTTCATACCGATCTAAAAATCAATTATTCAGAATCAATAAGTTTATCGGTCATGACTTACGCAAAGGCTCGAATTCGCAACGAAATCAAAAACCGAAATGTCTGTATAACCGCCTTGATGATACAGGCGATCGTCGTACACAAACGAACTAAAATCCGTGTTATCAGGGTGTTTGGTTTCAAACAGGGTACTCATCCATCCGGAAGGATATGAATCGATCCGTTCTATTAAACCTACGGACCTGAAATTAACAATGCGAAGATGAAGATTTAAAAAATATTAAAACCTACGTGCTGTTTATTACGGCAACATCGCTCTCGTTGTGGTAATCAATCACATGGCTTAATTTCCAGAATTCAGGATTACTGGTTTCTTCGATGTCCGATTCTCCGTATTCGAGTACAACTAATTTATGGTCGAAGCCCTGATGGAGATGTACGAGTCTCGTGAGGTCTGTACAAATTAAGCGGATTTACAAGTAAACTAACAACACCTTACCTGTGCGCATCACATTAGAGCTGCTCTTCACCACGTCCAATATGGACTGAGTATCCAATTGAATCTTGTATGGGTAATCCGTAATACGAAAGACCCGATCGTAGGCGTAACCAACGACGTTCAATCCTCTCATCTGTTCGGCGGTGCAATCAGGCCGAACTACAAAAACATGGAATTGAAGACTAAAGACGTAAATCCAGAAACTCACAATCTGCCACAACGCAGCCAAGTACCGCGATCAAAAGCAACAGCGCCTTCATTATCTTCTTCAGGAGCGAAAACTCTGAAATGGGGAATTCCGACTGAAGAGCAGGACTATCAACGCGAATTTCGAAACTCCGAGACTGCAAGCGACCTCGCACGGCTGAAGCAGAGCGATCGACTGACGGCGAGTGCGATTCGCCTTTGGCGTCTGTCTGGCCTGACCGAACGTGCGAACCCTCCGCGTAGACGAATTTCAAAAGACAATTGCGACAACTCACCGACAATCTGTCTGAACGGGGCCTAAAAAGCGGTTGCTCTCGACGCCTCGACGTCAGTCGCCTTGTTGATCACTCAGTGTGCAGTTGCTGGTATCCACGATAAGCTCTGCTGATGTCTTCGCCTTCGCTCCGGCTCACCTGCTCCACGTTCCCGATGTCTGCCGCGTTGCTCCTGCTCCTGTTCGGAAGTGTCTTGAGCACGTCTACTCCACCTTCTGCCAAACCAGGTTTGTCTTTGAGTCGCGCTCCGTTTGTTGCTTCATGCTCCGTTTGCAGATAATGCTTGCTCGCGCTTCGAGATGACATGGAACGGGAAAGGCTTTCCGTTCATTGAACAATTACGAATCATTGGCTACATTGGGGGTCAAGTCTTCAGCTACGGTCCCACTGAATCGCACGTGTTCAAAGACAAGTTGCCAGTCGATCTTGTGAAGCTAGTGTTCGAAGACGCGAAACATCCACATCTAACGGGGCAAATATTGCAGTTTGGCAAGAAGCAAGGTCTGGTATTGTCGTATTTTCTGCTCGTATCGTTCGATTTTCAGATTTCGCTCCGGTTGTCCAACTTCTTCAAAAGAGAAATCATACGATGATTGTCCTCCGTCATGGTTGGCGCAGTGTAACTCTGAATGACACGCATCTGAAGATTGAGAAGACCGCACATTCCCCGCTTACCTACTCAACCATCAAGAGAACGTTAGTCCCCTCGTATTGTTGGCACTGTTTTACTGTTCTATTTAGGGTAGATTTGATGCAGTTCATTATGGTTCCCAAAAAACTCAGAACTAGGATTGTCGCAGACCCAATGGCCCCAGAAGAAGTTTTCTCTTTCGTTCACAACGAAACGTTGTTCATCAACAATCATCAGGTCGTGAAGAAAGATAAACATCGGTTGGTGGATGGATTTCACCCTTGTGTAAGTCGTTTTATTAATTTCGTCTAATTTACGATCAATTTCAGCCTGAAATAACGAATCCCATTGTAGAAATTGATCTGTACAAGCGGCCTCTGTGCCATAAAAGGAAAGTGTCCGATAGCGAAGAAGTCGCAGTTGCCTCCTACCGCGGATTTTGGTCGACAACGAAACGCTGCAGTTCGGAATTTACTTTGAGCCATTCCGCAAATGTTCTCATTCCCGGATTGAACGTGTCACTAGCTAATGCCGAACTCGACTGCCACTACATGCGTCGGCCAAACAAGTTAGTTTTGTACTCGCTCGATCCATTTATCATTCCGGAAATTTAGTCACACGTGCTTGTACGCATTTGGACCGGCTGCGCTTTTCCAAGGCGTCCAACTCGCTCCGTCAATGCCCGTCACTACACCACTCCCGCCCCTGCCGTATACGCATCTCCCGGATTGGGAACCCGGATGCATCATCACAGATGCAGAGATAGCCCAGAATTTCAACATTTTTGAGTGGTTTGGGGACTGCTTGTTGAAACTGGACACCATTCCACGCAGCGAATTTGTTGGTTACTTGGCACATAGCAGTAAGAATTCGCGCCTTTTACGGGATGCTCAATAATTCTCCTGAATTCTAGCTTGTTCTTCCGGAAGTAGCAGGTACAGCGTCCGCCGGGCAGTTTTCGCGCAATCGCCATTTGTTGACGATTATCTCGTAATGGTTACTGAGTTCGGTCGCTATCGTCCCAAAGAAAACAGAACGGAAGATCACATCGGAGCTGCATACTTTCGCGTACCTACCGTGTAAGCTCAACGCTCCATGATATATAGCTTTATTGTCTTGATTTCAGCGATAACCCAACGAATGTGAGCTGGATTTCCTACAAGCCGAAGGGAATATACGATAGTTACGAGATCAGAGACGTTTCGGGTGCCGATTTAGCGGTTTCGGATGATCTCGTGTTCGTGATGAAGGATGGATTGGTCCGAGTGCAGCTGCGATTGTTCGAGTGGAATATTGCTGGCGAGGACACTTGTAGGATCCAAAACTATCCAGTCCCCGTCAAGCACCAAAACTACTCGGTAAGTCATCTGTACATCAAACGTCGTCATAATGCTGTGTTGTAGGACCCGCAGATCGACTCGATTCGAAACGCCCGGAAACGCTACGCATATTTGGATTCGCATCCGGACCCGGATAAGCGATCGTACTCAGTGATCGGCTCCTGGGCGGTGAGGTACGATAAATTTGACCGTATCGAGGTGATCAAGACGCCGTACTGTTCTCCAATGCACTTCCCGCTGTATGGCCGCAAAGTCTTCCTGGCGCCGCTGATGCCTACAACCACAACACCGCGTCCACGTCCGCCTGACATGCTGGCGCTTCTCAAACAGCGAAATCTGCGGATTGAAGCCACGCGTCAACACTACAAGAAGATCGCCGAGGAGTACGAGAAGGAGCAAGCAGTGGTTCGTCCGCACGTCATGATAGCGATCACAGCCACATTTTGCGCTGTACTCTTTGTGCCCTGGTGCTTGTGGGCTCGTCGACAACGCAGACGTATGCTGGAAGGCTACGTAAACGACGAGCGTGAAGCAGCCGAAGACTGCGAGTGCATTCGATGCTTCGACTTTTGATTGCCGCCGCCAGAATTGTTGTTCTAACATGTTTATTTCTCGTTTTCCTCACCTGTAGTAAATGTTTTTTCACCCGTATCTCGTCTCGTGGTTTACTGTTTCCTGACGGTGTGCTCGGGTGCACGAAGAGCGTTCTTCCTTGCTCCTTACACACCATCCTCTTTGAGCGTATTTACATGGGATCAGTCGCAGCCGATTCAAGAATCTACATACATAGCAAACGAACGATAAACCAACGAATCACATTTCTTTATTTGAACAAATATTATGTAAGCATGAAACAAGAACAAAGTGGAAAACAATAGCGTCAAGAACCAACAGACAACTTTTAGTAATTTCAAACGACTTCTCCTCCGTCCTACTGCGATTCCTCATCACGTAGCACATGCTCATTGGATAATTGTACTGAGAAGACCGCACACAATGTAGACCAGAATGTCTATGCTATGAGAAATCATAGAAAAAAAGTGATACCAGTAAAGGACGAGCAAAATCAAGTTATTCCGTTGGTTGCAAAGTAAGTGCAACGCCGATACACAATCCCCTGAAATTCAACATCAACGATGCAAGCGATTCAAACAGATCGATTACATTGCCAAAGTCCTTCAGGAGGTAACCCTCATGCGTTCTGATTAACATGCCAGGCAATGCAGAACCCGTGCACACGGACATTGCAACATCGTAGCCCCACAACATGAACTTGTCCGTAAGTTCGAACGGCTCCGGCATTGTCATCGCTCCGATTCCAAACATCTGAAGTAATAATCCTAGATATGCACGATGAAAGCGGCCTCTCATACCGCAACAACGGAGACGAAGACGAGGATCGAGGCAATCAACACCCGGCTCTCTCGAATGCATCCCCAACAGAGTAGCGGCACACAGGAAAGCAGGAAGAAGAGAATCAGAAAGCAGGGAACTAACTGGAACAAAACTCAGTTTTCACTCCATTCACACAGCAAAACAACAAACCTTGGCAACGCCTAGACCTGGAAGCATCGGCCAATCAAAGTCGTGGATGCTTGAGTTGAATGTCGGCTTTCCTTCCAGCGTCTTGCACTCGTACGTCGTCAGAATGTACGTCTAAAGACAGCAGGATAGGAGGAACGACCAAAATGAGATTTACCGTGAAACACGAGAGAAGAGCGCAGATGGCCGACATCTTCGCCAAGCGGCGTGCTGGACCAATAAGTGGATCCATGACTGTGAGCCTGGAAATGCAGAGACCGTGCTGCAATCAGAAACAGAACGAGAACGCGACGTTAAACAAAAATTGCCGCGTTGCACTTGAAATACCGCAAAAATGAAGCAAAAATCGGAATTCCCGCCAGCGACACTCAAACAATCCTCACCTGCACTTTCTCGCACCTGCGACTCTCGAAAATGGACAAAAGAAATTCACGCCACATTGACCTCGAAGCGTTGCAGGACCCTTTGTAAGTTTCCCTAGATTCCACAAATTCAGATCAGGCTCCAAGCCCAGCAGAGATTGCGGGCAGCGGTCATACGAAGCGACTGATCCGACCTAACTGATTTTCAAATTTCAGGCTGACGAAACTATGTTCACTGCAGATGGCCGTAAATCGACAAACTCACCGACGAGTACTCTTCTTCTGAAAAGGTCCAGGATGCTGTGCGGTAGGACAAAGAAGGGCACCGAAATCGATGATTCACCACCGTCATAGATTGCCGGTAACCAAATCTTAATTTATCACTGTAATCTGCAGTTTTTGTAGGAGCAAATCTCAAATAACGGAGAATGACGACGACCGTCAGATGCGGCGGATTTCTTGTTTCTGCAATGCCAGTCTGCTGTACTAGCGAAAAGTACGCTATGCCCTCGAAGTCAATCTTGCCAGTTGGTACGAGATGGCGGACGACGATGTTTCTAATGCTATTTGATTTAGTGTTACCAGCTTGGTTGACCGCAGTGATCGTTAAACGTACTCCTCGTACGCTTGTGAATGGAGTGTCAGGTAATCATATCATACTAGTTTGGTTTATTAATTTTCTTTTGTCCAGAAACCGCACGCCGTTGTCACCCTTT
Organism: Steinernema feltiae; assembly: GCA_007213375.1. Classification (NCBI taxonomy): domain Eukaryota; kingdom Metazoa; phylum Nematoda; class Chromadorea; order Rhabditida; family Steinernematidae; genus Steinernema; species Steinernema feltiae. Next base: position 23,996 of record MQUG01000665.1, on the reverse strand, counting down.
GTCAGTCCGGCAGATTCTTCATAACGCTAATCGGCGCTCCGTGCCTCGCCGTTCAAGACATCAAATTGCAAGGCGGCGTGATGGTGTGCGGACCGACATTTCCGTGACGATCAATTTGATTAATTCGAACGGCCCACTCAACGAATAACGGCACAAGAGCACAACGACGATCAAGTCTGCCGTCGCTGTTAACCGTGGTCACACGGTAGCGCGCGAGCGTTCAAGCTGCAAATTTGCACGCTGACTCTTGAGCGGATTTTAACAATTACGGTTGTTCTTTGGGCCGGCGGGTTGTAGTGAACGATTCACTCTCCGACGTTTTCGAATCTGATCGATTGTGCAAGCATCATCAGTCAAGATGGCGAAGGACTCGAACGAATCTCCTCGCAAGAATCATCGTGAAGCAGCCCAGACGACTTTGCACTCCGATCTGCCAAAGGTGAAGGCAGCCTCGAAGGATCTCTCGCCTGTCATGAATTCTGTGGACTCTGCCGCTAAGAAGATCTCCAGTACGAAGCACTTTGATGAAAAGAAGGAGCGCGCCAAGAAGAAGGCTGAAGGTGAAGACATGGCAAAGAAGATGGCTGAATGCGACGAAAGATTGAAACGTCGTCAGAAGGCCGCTGATCAAGCTTCTGAGAAGCTCAGTAAAATGCTGGAGGTCGCGGCTGCAGCTCGAGAGCAAGAGTATCAAGAGAAGCTTCGGAAGAAGGCTGACTCCGATGTCCGCAATGAGAAGGGAGCCTCGTCGGATCTCAAGTCGGTCGCGAACTCCTCGGACCTGGGCGGTAAGAAGCTCTCCAGTTCGAAGCACTTGGGTGAGAAGAAGGAGCGTTCCAAAACGAAGGCGGAAATCGAAGAGAAGGAGAAACGCCGTCAAAGGGAAGCCCACGAGAAACTGAACTTCGCGTTGAAGGCCTCCACTGCAGCTCGTGAACACGAGTATCAAGAGAAACTTCGGAACAAGGCTGACTCCGATGCCCGCAAGCAGAAAACTGCCATGAAGGGATTGGCCGAGAAGATGCATTCACTGAGTATGGACAGCAAGCAAACTCACACAGGAGTCAAGGATACTGACGATGTCGCGGAGGAGTTGGCCATGCTGAACAAGACTCTGAAAGCATCCATCGATGATCGCGAACGCGAGCGTCATGAGAAGAAGAAGCGAAACGGGTCTTCGAAGGAGAACTCGCAGGCAGAACATGTCTCCGTGAACTGGAAAAAGGACTTGGCTGCTCTGGAAGCGGCTCCCTGGAAGAAGGTTGCTGAGGAAGAAAAGGCGAACGTTATTCAGTATGCAGGCTACTCGTTCATCGCGGACGCTAACGGATACTGGGTGGTAAGTGTCTTGCTTTTCATTTCTGTGTGTTGATTTCCGCCATTCAGATGCCGTATCTGGTGGAACACTTGTACCCCAAGACGGTCGCTTTAATCCAGGCCTCTGAAGGCAGCTTCAATCCGGAAGTTTGGCAGAGGTGAGTACTGTTTGTTGATGGATGGTTGATTTGCGCCCATTCCAGGAATCCGGCTTTGAAGCCCAAGTGTGTGAACTGGCAAGACAGGAAGTCAAAGAGATTGTCGACGAAGTGATGTGCTGCTGCTCCCTATTAACGAAACTTGTTATACGAACGCTCTACTCACAATTGTTTAATCCCATATTAATTTTAATCTCGTTTCACATTAAATATAACGTTTTGTAACTGATTTCTATATTTTTCCCTTGCTAAAAATCTGTCGGTACATAGAGTAGAAGCCCTTCTCATCGACATTAAACCGGCGAAGATCGACTCGTGCGCGCTTGAACACGCGATAACCGAAGTGAGCGACGTGGCGTTCGCGTTGCAGACGCCAAAGACGAAACTCACTCGCCGTCAGTCGATCGCTCTGCTTCCGCCGTGCGAGGTCGCTTGCAGTCTCGGAGTTTCGAAATTCGCGTTGATCGTTCTGCTCTTCAGTCGGAGTTCTGCATTTCAGAGTTTTCGCTCCTGCAGAAGAGAATGAAGCGCTGTTCGCTGTTGATCGCGGTGCTTGGCTGCGTTGTGGCAGATTGTGAGTTTCTGGATTTATGTCTTTTGTCTTCTATTCCATGTTTTTGTAGTTCGACCTGAATGCACCGCCGAACAGATGGAAGGATTGAACGTCGTTGGTTACGCTTACGAGCGCGTCTTTCGTCTTCCGGATTACTCACATATGCTTCAATTGGATGAAGAGTTCATGTATACGAAGCGAATAGTGAAGGGCCGTTCTAGTGTGACGACTACAGGTAATCTGTTTATAAATGGCTAAGAAATGCGCTTAATTTGTACAGACTTCATGAAACTCGTTCACCTTCACCAGGGCTTCGACCAGAATTTATTTGTACTCGAATACGGATATAGCTTAATTGAAGCAACTTTTGGTTCCTATGGGTTACTCGAGTCGGTGAAGTACCTTGACGAGAGCAGGCTTGCCGTATTAGACAGCACGTATGTTGAAATCTGCATTCGTTGTTTAGCTTCGCATTAATATTTTCAGGACGGTTGCTTTAAATGAACGGATGAAATTCTACGATTCAGGATGGGATAATATTGGCTCTGAAAACAAACACCCGGAGAACAAGGACTTTAGTTCATTCGTATACGACGATCTCCTGTATCACCAAGGCGGGTTTACGAACATCTCGATTTTTTATTTTGATTCTGTTTTCGTAGAGAATTCAAACCTTTGCGTAAGTCGTGACGGATAAACTCAACTATTTAATTGATTTTTTAGGTCGGCATGAAATTTCCCGTTGTTGACATCGCTTACAAACCGCCCATCTGTCATAACCGCGTGTTGAACGAATCAGCGCCCACTGCTCATGATCCCGACGATGACGACGAGTGGATCGTTGCTTTGGTCAACGGAATACGGACTACGCGCTCTGAGAAGCTCTGTGGACTAAATAGAGACACAGATGAGCACCGTATTTTAACTGACGAAGGCGCGTTCATTCTTCCGGATCACAAGGAGTTTTGCTTTTATATGCTGAAGCCGGGAATGAAGTGAGTTCTGGTTTCAATAATTGTTGTTCCAAGTTTCGTTTTTAGAAAACCGTGCATGTTCGCTCGGGGCAGTAAGTATCTCTTTTACGATATTCAAGTTGAGCCGGCCGATGCCGTTATGTTTGCGACGGAATTGCCGTCATCTACCGTCAGGCCTCCAAACACAACTCCGACTAGTAATACCGTTGATGAGGACTCTGGTGGAAGAAAGAAGGCAGGTGAAACTCAAGTTGCTTCTTGGCTGCTGTGCTTTGGATTACTTTATGTTAGTTTCTGTACATATGCAACTTCGTTCTTTTCTTCCGTGTATAGCCGTGGATAAATAATTGATGACGCGACGATGACGAGTGGATCGTCGCTTTGGTCAACGGAATACGGACTACGCGCTCTGAGAAGCTCTGTGGACTAAATAAAAACCCAGCTGAGTACCGTATTTTAACGATGACGCATTCCATCTTCCTGATCACAAAGAGTCAGGAGTGAACTGGGATTGCGACCAGAGTGCGCAGGAACAAAGAACAAAAGGTTTCATCTGCGAATTCAATTTCGGCTTCCAGGACTTTGGCTTCTAAAACGCCGTATTGCTGTTGAGCGCGAGACATTGTTGGGAACAGACTGTTGCGGCTCGAGTTTGTAACAAGCAATATTTATTCGGAGAGTGCTGACGGTAAGAACCGTTCAGCTGAACAAAACGAAGAGTGAAAGGAGCGGTTACCGTGAGCCAACGGGCGGTTTAGGATGCGTCGGAGTCCTGTAACTACCTCATGTTTAAGAAGAAAGTGGTTGCCATCACGTAGAGCTCACACCAAGGTTGCGTTGTCTTCTTCAATTAAGACTTAACGGACGTGTAGGGAAACGGCAAATTGGTGGAAATCCTCTGGCGTCCATAGAAAGAAAGTTCCGCGGTGATCTAGTCGGCTTGCATTGAAGGTCCAATGGTCATAAAATATGTTAGGGGGTTTGTGCATTTGCCGTTGAGTTGCGAATAGCTGAAGTTCGCATCTCAGCCGTTCATCGAACGTTTGCACCTAAATCAAGCATGTGGAGTTTGATGCGCCGTAGTACACACACTTACTGTTATCACCTCATGCATAAGATAAACGTGGTTGTCATTCGACCCCCACACAAAATTTGCCTTGTCTAAAAGAAACTGTTCAGCTGAACAACTAAAGTGAAGTTTTACCAGTAACACTTTGTAGTGACTTCTTCGAGGCCATTTGAGTCGCGAGAGTCTTCTTCGAGGTCCTCGGAGCCTTCTTCGAGGTGTTCCGAGTCGCGGGAGTCGCCATCTGAGTCGCGGGAGTCCTCTTCGAGGTCCTCGGAGCCTTCTTCGAGGTGATCCGAGTCGGGGGAGTCGCCATCTGAGTTGCGGAAGTCGCCATCTGAGTCGTGGGTGTTCTCTTCGAGGTCATTGGAGCCTTAGTCGGTGTTCAAGGAGAATTCCAAATGGCCATCTGGCAATAGACGTCCGATTAATGAATACTCCTCCAAGCATCGGATAACAAGTCGCATTATTAATGGACTTGTACACCGAATACTTGGGCCAAGGTGGCGGCATATCTTGTCGACCGGCAAAGTGAGGTCGGCAAATACTCGGAATTCTCAATGGCCGTCTTGAGATCCACGTCAGGGGCGGATTTAATATTCAACTCTAAAATGCCAAGTGAGAAATGTAGCGTTAATGCACGTCATAATAAACGAAAACGGTACAAAAATGGACAAAAGGGACCATCGAACTTATACTTAGACCATCAATTCCTACGTTAGAACGAAAGTTTCGTTGATCTGCTACTTTTGCGTCATTTTTCAAGGCTGCAATGGCTGCGGCCACTGTTTGCCGTTTCAAAAGCTGTTTGCCGTAAGGAGTTTTCAGAAATTCTGTCTTCATCTGTAGTTTCTACGGTTTAAAACCAGTAGCAATTGCAATTGCAGGACAATTTGCTTGCGCGGTCGATTCCCCACAGTTAAAGAAACTCACGTTTAATTGAAGAAGATTCGCAGAGTTGGTCGAAGCCGATTGCCGCCGCACGGCGATCAAGCACACTTTCGATCGATTTTTGACGCGCCAACCGACCACAACATGTCTGTGTCTGTCGCGGCCATTGCGCTCGGTCGCATTCGCACCTGCTGCTCTCTTTGCTGAGAGGGTTGTCTCACATGTCGCCACTCTCCCCTCTTATAGCAGCTGGGGCTGGCGCGGATTCTCACAGTCCCTTTTGTCTATCCATAACGCACAAAATTTCCGAAATAAATCAATTTGCCCATTTACACAAATTTCAGAAAAATCGGAGACCATTTGGGGGCGATGTAAATTCATGATTGTCGGGTCGACTTAGACTTGGAAGTTTGGCGCGCGTTGGAAACACGCGATTTTTTGCTTTTCTCAGTCGAACGACTAGAATCCTGTGTTTCCTGGGTCGTTCTGGACCAATTTGAGGTCGCGAGGAACGCTCATGCCGCCAGAATCACGTGAAACGACCGGAAATAGCCAGAAAACGGCCAAGTCGCCAATATCGGTCAATGAACGACCGTATGCAGATCATATGTGCCGCAATCCAATCGCTATGAGACCACTATTTTTCCAATAAATGTAGGATCCCCATTAACTTTTATAACTCAGGACTGAGCTGTCCTACAAAAATTCTGTAAGCGCCATCTTGGTGGGAAGGGTCGACGAAAATGGGGGGGGCAGACGAAATTCCAGAAAAATCGGAGACCATTTGGTGACGATGTCCGTCTCCCTTTCATTCTGCAAAATTCTGCAAAATCACATAAAACGGATCAAGCATGATTCGAGCTTCGCACTCAACCAAAACTCCACGCGAATCTTCTTTAATACAAGGTAAAACTGAAGTGTTGAGCGTTATGGATAGGCATTTAAGGCATTTAGCGTTTAAGGTTGGTAGTGTGATTCTGATGGCCTGATGACTTCGATTTGATCTAGATTAATACGGGAAACACCACATCAGTGTCCTCTGTGTTGTGGAAACACATATTGAATTAGAACATAAATTAGCGAGAGGTCAGTCGACCGATTTGCCCCAGTGAAACCGCAACAAGAGGCGGAAACACGGCTTAGCTGGCATAAAACGCACTTTTTATTAAGTTAAGAACGAAATACCGTTTTACTGATGCCGTTTTACGTAATGAAAACTGGAAACCGTTGCGAGATCCGAAATTCCGGCCGGAAGAAAAAAAAAGTTCGGGGAATGGAGCTCTCAGCAGCTTCAGGAACGTTGGATCAGATGGCGTCGCAGTCGTCCAGGTACATTCATCTGGAGAACGGTCTACTCAAGTTGATCGAATTTTTGCCAAAATCAGCGCACAATTCATCATCTTCAGGAGGTAAACATTGGTTTCAGAAACAAAAGCAACGGAGAAACTGTTTATTTCGCCCAAAATCAGATGACAAGAATATTCGCCTTGTGCTCAATTTTTGCGCATTCTTTAATGCCGAGCATTGCGCTGTTGTCCTCCATCGCTTTGCAGATGAACGGCGCGTAGAAGGCGGTGCTCGTAAAGTAGCCGCCCTTGAATGTTTGCTTCTGCTCGATGCCCGCTGCAAGCAGAGAATCACAGGCCTGTCTTCGCTCCGTGCAGTCCCGACTCCATCATCATCTGTGGCTCCTACGAACCTAGTCCAAACACGTTTGATAGTGTTGATCATCATCATTTTCTGAACAGAAAATTTCCATTAGCAATTAGCAAAATTAGCGAGAAAAAAGAGCGAACATTGCAATAAATCAAGAAACTCCAACCGTTCTCTGGAACATTCCAACACGTTCAACTTTCGAATTCAATTCGACAATAGTGATGCGATGGAAACCGCGCGAGTGGCGAGGGCGAGCGAGTGGAAATAGTTTGAAATACTCAAGAACTTGTTCACTTGCAATTTCGCACAAACATAGCATTGCGTATATGCTGTATATATAGGAGTTAATAAAAAATGCAACTCTGCAATACAAAACAATGGATTCAGTTCCTTTCGCTTTCTGTGGTTCCGTTTGCGCGGTCCTGTGTGACAAGACTGTCGAGTTCAAAAAACTTTGCTGTTCTAATGCAAACTACGCTATATGGAAGGCCGCGCGAGTGGAGAACGACAAAAGCGTGGCAATAGAATTTGACATTGGATATGAATCGGGTGCGTGGTTGTACACCATTCTGGCAAACGACATCGAGATCACCTTCGATCACCTACAAACAATTGAACGACGAAACATCTATGTTAGCAAGTTGCGAATGTGCAATGCAGGACGAAATCATGTACAGCGGGTTAGCGACATTATCAAAATTTTCAAATTCATATTGAGGTTTGTTAATCTAACTCGTTTCTATCTCTTTCCTGTAACTCCATCGGTCGAAAACTCTAACCTGCTTGCACTTTGTCATGGTTAATATTTGAGCGATACTTTATCGGTTACCACTTTAACGCAGTTGACGATTTCCTCCTCGCTCAAACTGAAAATCCCATTGACTGGTGTACTAACTTGACAGTTGAAGCCACCCGGATCCAATCAACTATATTTAGAACGATTGTAGAGAGCTTTGCGTTATCGACCTCTATCGAGTACTTGCGCATTAGCGCACCTGTTGTTTTGATGTGCCGTTTTTTATAAGATTGTTTGAGAAATCGCCAATCAACCAAGTTCAATCGTTCATAATTCGATTCTCATTCTCCACTCAAGATTTGCTAAACTATCAGACTCAATATCAACGAAAACGCTATTGTATGATGGTTGAGTTACAACTGCAACCAGTTCACCGTATTTCGTGGATACGAGCAGACAACGTCGACGTTACAGTTACAGACGGCATCGTCCAATTGGAAACTACTATTAGCTTCTACCCTATCCCTATCGGGTGTCTCTTTTAAATCATTACACAAACAAAGCACTGAGAAAATCAAAGTTTATCGTACGATTGATTATACGATCAATCATATTATTATAAATCTTATTCGTTAAATAAATTATTAAATAAATCATGTTGTAATAACAAAATTACGTACTACGACGTGCCAACCAGTCGTTAATACCGGCACCAATGCGCTCTTGTGTCGCAGTAATGTAGTCGGAGAGACGTTCGACTTGACTTACTGACCGGGATCCAAAATTTATCATCCTACCATAAGACGCGTCGTCTGCATATAATGGAGAGTTGTGAGACGAAAGCGTTCTGATGAGGTATTCAAATGATCGAATGCGAGGTTCGTCAGATCTGTTTGCAGCCTGTGAAAGATTCTACTTACTATACTGTCCGCAATGATATGGCTCACCTCAATGAACTCACGCAGAATGTCTGTAGTGGGTGTAACCTGGTCGTGGTTGTCGTATGCAAACTGAGCACGTTTTGCCATGTTAAAGTAGGACATGCAAAAGACGAATCGTTGTTCGTGTATGTCTTCCCATTTCGTATACTTCTGGGTTCGCAAAAACTAAACAAATGAAACTATATTAAAATGACACGCAATAAGCGCGTTTACAGTATACTGGGTCGATCCTGTTAAACATGAACGACATTCGCATGATGCCTTTGAACAGTTCGTGTTCGGCGAGATCTACACTGACCCAAACACAAATTGTAGTTTCCGAGTGGAGGTGATTGTTGTTCTCGACGACATATCTTGCAGTACGAAGCAATCCATGAAAAACCGCTTCAGCGCTTCCACAGTCGGTGGAGTCCAAAAACAATGTACAACTACGGTGCTGAGGTCCTTGGTCGACAGAAATCGTTGTTGCGGTGCGGGTTGCAAGTGAAGTGCGACGATTGCGACGAGACTAAGTCCAATCGTTCATAATTTTGTTACTCGACAAACAACACAAACAACTTACATTCATTGGAGTCGACGAAGCAATGGGCTCAGGTCTAGCTGCCAATACGTTTTCAATGTCACAATTAGCGATTCCATGATCGCGTGGGAACGCTTTTTGTAAAGCGACGGGTGTTTCAATACTTTCTGTGTCGGAATGGTCCGTCCGCTGTGACTAGGTCAAAATTGTAAGAACGCAATAACGTGAACGAAAACTAACCTTTGATTGAACCTCTCTGGTAGACTGTGAATAGCGCTTGCGAGAAGACCCATCGTGCGGTCTGCTATTAGAATCGTCGTCGTGATGTTCTACAGTGATACTAGACTGTGTACGAGTAAAGGTGGCAACAATGCCATAAGCCTCGTTAATGCTACCAAGGCCTCTTTGATTCTGGGAACTAATACCGACAGCTACGGTAAGTACAAAAGTCGATGGCAATAGTTCTACAAAGAACGCCTTGTTTCGCTGCTTGGTCTTGTCAACACCCTTCAAACGCCTTCGTAGATACCGATAGTAATTTGTTCTAACGGTTGAATCCGCAATGATAGACATCAGATGAGCTTCTTGAAAGGCACGATAGACAGAGATCGACTGAAAGTTTGGATCCAACAATCCAGTGAAAACAGCTTCGTTGAGATTTTTCCATAGGACCACATTTGAGCTCCACTAAAGAATCGATTATTCATCACTGCTTGTCACGATATGTAACTTTACTTACATATAAAAACCATTTGGGTGCATTGATCCAGTACCGCTCATTGAGCTTATCGCGTCGTTGTTGGATTGGTGAATCCAGACTCTCGAATAGGATCTTATCGGGTGTGGATATGTCCGAGTTTCTTGAAAACACAACACTTCCATCGACAATCTTCGTATAGATGGTTTGAAATAGCGCGAATACTTCAGATCGCATCAAGACAGTTGCACGGATGCCGGGAAAAATCTTGGTTGTAATGCGCATAGAAACTCCAGTGTTTGTAAAAATGTGTGATATGATCACGTTTCCAGTCGACTTGAGCATTCGGTTGTTCTTGTCGTGGAATCGGTTTCCGTGAAATTTGTCTAAACGATCGTTAAAACATTGTATGCTGTTGCTGTACACTACCGTAAACATTTCGTACAATCGCGATTGTTGACATAACACTGCGAGTGTTCTTGACGATGTCTGTCGCGCACCAATCAGTGGCAGAAGCAAAAGATCCATGCTCAGTAGTACACATTAATTTGTGTGTCATCGGTAATTTTGACTTTCGAGCAGGAGAGCCATTCACAATGTGGTTTGTAGTCGTAGTCAGCGAGGCGACGTTTCCGGTTCCGCGCAAAGCGTGCAATCTTTTGCAGTATCTGTACTCTGTAAAAGTGAGAGTTGCAAAAATTACTGACCGTATACGGTAGGATTGATTACCTGATGTTACCGTCCAGTACACGGTGTGACTCCTTCTCGATTAGAACGATCTTCGATTTGTCGTTTCCGTCACTCACAGGAAACCAACATTTGAACGCGTCGAGGTGTCGCATTTCGTCAATTTTCCAAACACAGTCGAGGTAGTTTCCAATCTTCAACTTTGAAAGGCAAATTTTTGATTTTTGGAGTGCATCCAAGTCGCATATCACTCGATCCACCGATTCCATCATATCGGCAACGCAGCTGCGTTCTTCATCATTGTCGTCAAGTCGACTGTTTGTAGGGTCGAGATCCCTGTCGAATGTCAAGTCTTCTTGTCGTATTTGTGACTGCTGGCATTTGTTTATGAAATTACAAGTTGACAAACTTAAAACTCACCTCATTCTGTGATGGCGCAAGTGATACGACGCGGCTGTGGTCATCGACCACGTTTGGTGTTTCGTCCATTGTTCGCAACACAACAACGCTAACCGCAAGAGAAGCTCAGGCTCGAGACACACTCACACGACACTTTGAATACGAAAAACAACTCACAAATTTGAAATTTGAAATTTTCGCTGTGAGACCGCCGCACCAAATGAACCACCAAATGAACCAATTATAAATCGACATTTACAATTCTCACTGATTTCCCGCCATTACCGTAATTCAAAAAACAACAGACTGATGTGCCACGTGTTCGCTTTTTGCCCTATAAAAGAGATGTGCAGAGCCCGATCCGATCAGTCGTGACAGTTTGATCTGTCGATAGGTTGCTCTTTTCGTTGCTCTTCGAATGTTGAATTATATTTTTGTCTGTTCAATTTTACCGCGATTTGGCGTGAACGTTGTCAACTGTGCTGATGATGTTTGTTCTTTCAGTATGGAACCCGCATCGAACAACGGCAATATTGTTCTAGTGTCGAATGCTTCGGATGTGACATCTTCGTCTTCTGCAGTGACGACCTCGACTGGTTCGGGAAACACGACGTCTCTTACGTCTTCGTCGTCTGCGGTGACAACCTCGACTACATCGGGAAACACTTCGTCTTCTGCTGTGACCACTTCGACTACTTCGGAAATCACCACAGCTGGTACTTCATCTGGTCCGAGTTCTGGTATCACTCCCGGTGAAGCCGATGAAGCAGATGTCGCCGCACAGCAACAAGTTGCTACCCCATACATCGACCCTTACGAGCAGACAGATGAAGATTATTGGCACGAAATGTATGAAGACAACGAAAACAACCACGTCAAGGGTCAGCCTCCTCCGACAACCTTCACGCAGCCGAAGGACACCGAAGCCTATGCTAACTTCACACGGCAGTGTATGAACTACTATGTGCGAGACAAGAAACAGTACCCTTCGGGTCAAACTCCACAAATCCACGTGGAAGCCATGGCGGATTACGAAGAAAACATCATCAAAGAAGCACTGGAGAAGAAACAAAAAGAAGAGAAGAAAGAAGCGAAACGCGAAAAAAAGGCTCGACGTAGATCGGAAAGACAACGCACCGCTTCTCCTCTACAGTCACCAAAAGACTACCAGGAGATTGATCAAGGTTCGCCTGCGTTCGTTTCTATTGCTCCTCCTGGAACAAACCTCCTTACCGACTCTGAAGTCGACGTCGACACCGGAAGCGTGTTTGCTCATACTTTTATCCAAGGCTTGAAAGCATCAACACTCCGCGATAAGATGGAAATCAAGAATTCGTTTTCTGGATTCGACTTCAATCTGAATGCAGAGTTCAATGAAGACAAGAACGTGATCACGGCATCGCTCAACTGGTCGAACGATAAGCCTGCGTTCGTCTCTTCCATTTGTCAGCTACGTGTACTGTTTCTACACAATTCCGGAGAGCAACAATGGACGACGGTCAGATTTTTTAAATTAGAGAAATTTAAAACGTTACACTTATAGGGTGACCACATGTGGATATCAACTACGAATGGACTCGCTACATGGGATTTGGATCTGACGAAGCTCCCAGACAAAATTCGACACAGCCTGTTGGAAGGCTCAACCTCACTGGCGTACGTCGTTGGCACTGACCGGTACTCTTCAATCTTGTCATGTCACGACGTGTACATGTGTTTATAGATTCTACTATCACGAATTGACTGGATCCGAGATGACTCGTAGCGCATACGAAACTACTATTGCTGTTTTCGACAAGGATCTCTACATCAGCAACCAGATAGCCCTGCACAATGCAGTGTTGGGTCGCTGTGTCGCCAACGCAGACAAGAAGAGCTTTTATGTACCCGACACGGACATAACCGATGAACAAGAATACGTTCTTTACCTGCAAGTACAGCATGGAATTGCGACATGTGATCGCGGTAGGTATGGACATTTGACACGCTCTTGCTATATTCGGATGTTTAGCAATGACAACACGTTGTAAGATGTTCACAACGATGAGATGTCACGAATCCGAATGTTCTTATCTCGTTCGAGGCATCCGTGGAAACAACGGAGACCCTTCTCACGACAACAACCTCTGTGTCCCTTGTGAGTTGATGTGTTGTACTGTTCAACTATATAGTGTTTTGGAATTTAGTCATCATGCGATCGCCCACGTCGTACTATCAGAAGTTGCCCAAGGGACGACCACTCGAAGACTTGCGAGACTATGAAACTGCTCGCGCGTTCCTATACGCAAACAACCCTTTGCTACTCGATAAGATCGAGGAAGATTCGACATCTGGAATCAAGTCCGAAATTTTCGCCTTCAAGAGAACGCATACCCGAACTGAAAATGTCGGAACAAGTTCGACACATGTTACTCTCAACTACATGGTCCCACGAATTCGTTTGTCAGTTCCTGCTACGTCGATCGCGTCGGCCATCGTCAACTATGACAAAGTGGTTACGAATTTTCCATACGTCTATGCGGGAGACGACATTCAGTTCACCAACTCCGTTCGAAGCGATTTTCTAAATCGAAACATGTTCGTACAGTGCGTATTTAGCGAGTAAGTCATTTGGTCAATAGTAACTCGTTTAATAGACACTCTTTTCAGTTGGAAGGTATTTGACCTTGGCAATGCATCAAACGATACGATCACACTTGTCATCCAGGACGGGAAACATCAGCTTCACGTTGACAAATCAGTAAGAATCTAATTGACTTTCACAAGATTTTTACACTATACTTTCAGCTTGTCTTGTTTCACATCGAGGCCAGAGGACTCGACGACTCAACCGAGACACTTCTCGTGGATGCAAGTTTCGGAATCGAAACTGTAAAGGATGTGCTGCAGTACCTTCACTGCTTGTCGCACTATGACGTTGATCGAGAACAGCTGACAGAGACGATCCGATTCTGTACATATTACGGGATAAAACATCTCATAGATCTACTCGAATTGCACCTGATCAAGAATGGGATTCCCGACCATTATACGACCCACTTTGCGATTGACCACAACCTCACTGTGTATTTAACCAACTCCCTGGTCCATCGAGAGGAACATCTAAACGGTACGCGACAAGTCGCCGCCGCCAACTCGCCGCCGACCAACTCGCCGCCGCCGATTCGCCGCGGAATTTTGATATCCCAGATTTACAATACAATTCTAAAGATGAAGTATTGCTCTGAGCTCTGACAAGACTTTAGCGCAACGACTTTTTTTGCGGTAAAGTTGCGATGACAACCAAAATTTTCTTCTCTCAAGAACTCTCAGGAGTTCGTTGATGAAAAAATCCTGAGAGAAAAAAACCCGCCTGGTGACTTTTGACGTTAGCTTAGAACGGAGCCAAAGATCTCCTTACGGAGCCCGCTAATCAAGTAAAATTCCAGCGGCGACTTGGCGGCGGCGAGTTGTCCTGGCGGCGAGTCGGCGGCGGCGATTCGGCGGCGGCGAGTTGGCGGCGGCGAGTTGTCCTGTTCCGACATCTAAAGGATCCTATCAAAGCGCGATTGTCACCAGCGGAAGCTTTACGTATCGACCAGATGCTTTGCATCGAGAACTTGCTCCGTCTCACCAGTTCTTAATGAAATGAAATGCATATTATATAGTATTAAGTATATATATTACGTTGCCCATGCAACTAGTAAATTATTTTGTGCCAAGTGGCAGATCCTCTCGGCTTCATAACTGTTTTATGCGGTTTTATATTTAATGTTCTCGTGTGTTATGTATTACGTTGATCTTTTTAACCATATATGAATGCTCTCAGGTAAGATGTCGAATCGAAAGACCGATGATCCAGATCCAGACTTTGGAACAAGTATGAATATTGGAGGAAGTAGTATCACGGTTAACTCTAGCAGTGGTATGTTATGGGTCTATATTTTGTTTAAATTCCAACCAATTACAGAAACACCCTTGTATCTGCAGGGTTCGGATCACACCTACTTGGTATACCACACCAACAGCGTCCCGCGACAACATGGACACATTCCATCTCAGCGCCTCCACATGGTCAGTGAAGTACCATCCGGCTACCAGATGCGAAGCACACGTTTTGATATGAAAATCGTCGATGGCGAGACTTGTGAGTTTTTTGGTTTCTTTAGCGAAATTAGCTGTTACATTTCAGCTTCACTCCATCCTCAGCATGGATTCGTCACAAACGGAAGAATTCCCACCTTCTTTCAAGTCGCAGATGCTACAAACATCCCAGCGGAAGTCCAAGGAAGCACCCCGTTCGAACTCTACACACCGGACATGATCGAAACAGAACTAATGTTGCGCACGGTGCCTTTGTCCGTCGTTCAGCCGAGAGCCAACATGTTCTCTCAGTCGATGTCGCTGCCATCCGCTCCTGTTGTCGAACACACGAACCTGAATTCGTTTACGCGGTCAATCGCAGTGCAACAGTCACGCCAGGTGCAAAACACGAATTCAACTTCGTTTGCCCACTCCATGTCGCAGTCACGTCATATGCAAAACGCGAACCTGCCTTCGTTTGCTCACTCCACAGCGTCTGCACGTGCAAGAATGATACCCGTGGCGGCTAGATATGCCCCCATCGCTGGAGGTCTATCGTCACGCGCTCCTCAGCCGAAACAACTTTCGCCAAAAGCGGTGTCGCTGCGAGCTCAAATCAACGCTGTGAGTTTTCACGAGTTTTTGCATAGTTCAAATGCTTTATTTAGAACGAGAACGGAACGGCAACTGGTCAAGTGCCACCTGTACGTGGTTCGATACCAGTCCGTGGTTTGACTACAGTACGTGGTCAGCCACCACACCGTGGTGTTCCCATTCGCGCCAGTGTCCTGTTATCAGCCCGTCCTGTTACAATTCAAACTCTATCGACGGCGAAGACTCAGTCAAGCACGGTACCACCTGTTCCATCAACTGCTCCAGTTGTGACTGCGCCCGTCGTGCAAGCTCCAGTTGTGACTGCGCCCGTCGTGCAAGCACCAACTCTTCTCCAAGTGAAGAAATCTACAACAAGTTCAGTTCAAATTGTCACTCCAGTGAAACTCAAAGTAGAAACTAAGTGAAAGTAGAAACTCAAATCCTCCTACTGGTACCGGTGATAAGGGATCTGGTAAAAAGAAGGCAGGCGAAACTGCAACCGCTTCTTGGCTGCTGTGCTCTGGATTACTTTTTGTTAGTTTCTTTGGATATGCGACTTTCCTCTCGATTTAAGTGTTCTTTCTTCTTGTATTGCCGTGGATAAATAATTGTTGCCTTTGAGATCGTTGATAATCACTGACGCGCTTTAGCGTGCACACACGTTAATTGGCTTGCAAGATTCTGACTTACCTTCATAATGAGCGGGCACACACCATCCTCTTCGTGCGTATATGGGGTGGTCAGTCGCAGCCGATTCAAGAACCTACATACATAGCAAACGATAGAACGAATCGACGCCGACCGCGGGTGATCCTGACGATGACGACGAGTGGATTATCGCTTTGGTCAACGGAATACGGACTACGCGCTCTGAGAAGCTCTGTGGACTAAATAGAGACACAGATGAGCACCGTATTTTAACGATGACGCATTCCATCTTCCTGATCACAAGGAGTCAGGAGTGAACTGGGATTGCGCCCAGAGTGCGCAGGAACAAAGAACGAAAGGTTTCACCTGCGAATTCAATTTCGGCTTCCAGGACTTTGGCTTCTAAAACGCCGTATTGCTGTTGAGCGCGAGACATTGTTGGGAACAGACTGTTGCGGCTCGAGTTTGTAACAAGCAATATTTATTCGGAGAGTGCTGACGGTATGAACCGTTTAGTGTGTGAACAAAGCGAAGAGTGAAAGGAGCGGTCACCGTGAGCCAACGGGACGGTTTAGGATGCGTCGGAGTACTGTAACTACCCATGTTAAGAAAAAAGTGTTTGCCATCACGTAGAGCTCACACCAAGGTTGTGTTGTCTTCTTCAATTAAGAGACTTAACGAAACGGCAAATTGGTGGAAATCCTCTGGCGTCCATAGAAAGAAAGTTCCGCGGTGATCCACTCGGCTTGCATTGAAGGTCGGTCCAATGGTCATAAAACATGTTAAGGGGTTTGTGAATTATCCGTTGAGTTGCGAATAGCTGAAGTTCGCATCGCATCCGTTCATCGAACGTTTGCACCTAAATCAAGCATGTGGAGTTTGATGCGCCGTAGTACACACACTTACTGTTATCACCCCATGCATAAGATAAACGTGGTTGTCATTCGACCCCACACAAAATTTGCATTGTCTTCTCCACCGGGCTAAAAGAAACTGTTCAGCTGAACAACTAAAGTGAAGTTTTACCAGTAACACTTTGTAGTGTCTTCTTCGAGGTCATTTGAGTCGCGGGAGTCCTCTTCGAGGTCCTCGGAGCCTTCTTCGAGGTGATCTGAGTTGCGAGAGTCGCCATCTGAGTTGCGGAAGTCGCCATCTGAGTCGTGGGTGTTCTCTTCGAGGTCCTCGGAGCCTTAGTCTGTGTTCAAGGAGAATTCCAAACGGCCATCTGGCAATAGACGTCCGATTTGTGAATACTCCTCCAAGCATCGGATAACAAGTCGCATTATTAATGGACTTGTACACCGAATACTTGGGCCAAGGTGGCGGCATATCTTGTCGACCGGCAAAGTGAGGTCGGCAAATACTCGGAATTCTCAATGGCCGTCTTGAGATCCACGTCAGGGGCGGATTTAATATTCAACTCTAAAATGCCAAGTGAGAAATGTAGCGTTAAAGGGACACGGACATCGCTCCAAAAAATCTCAGATTTGTCTGATAAATGTAGCGTTAATGCACGTCATAATAAACGAAAAGGGATCAAAAATGGGCAAAAGGGACCATCGAACTTCGACTTAGATCATCAATTCCTACGTTAGAACGAAAGTTTCGTTGATCTGCTATTTTTGCGTCATTTTTCAAGGCTGCAATGGCTGCGGCCACACACTTCAAAAGCTGTTTGCCGTAAGGAGTTTTCAGAAATTCTGTCTTCATCTGTAGTTTCTACGGTTTAAAACCAGTAGCAATTGCAATTGCAGGACAATTTGCTTGCGCGGTCGATTCCCCACAGTTAAAGAAACTCACGTTTAATTGAAGAAGATTCGCAGAGTTGGTCGAAGCCGATTGCGGCAAATGTACGGCAACCAAGTCGATTTTCGATCGATTTTTGACGCGCCAACCGACCACAACATGTCTGTGTCTGTCGCGGCCAGTGCGCTCGGTCGCATTCGCACCTGCTGCTCTCTTTGCTGAGAGGGTTGCCTCACATGTCGCCACTCTTCCCTCTTATAGCAGCTGGGGCTGGCTTTGACTTAGAAGTTTGGCGCGCGTTGGAAACACGCGATTTTTTGCTTTTCTCAGTCGAACGGCTAGAATCCTGTGTTTCCTGGGGCGTTCTGAACCAATTCGAGGTCGCGAGGAACGCTCATGCCGCCAGAATCACGTGAAACGACCGGAAATAGCCAGAAAACGGCCAAGTCGCCAATATCGGTCAATGAACGACCGTATGCAGATCATATGTGCCGCTATCCAATCGCTATGAGACCACTATTTTTCCAATAAATGTAGGATCCCATTAACTTTTATAACGCAGGACTGACAAGGGAAGGTCTTTCTAACGTCTTTCGGCGTCGTGTCTTTCATCATTCGGCTTTCGGCGTTATGTCGCGCCCCGGGAAGGACACGAAGTGGCCCCCTTCGATTTGTCCTCTTTGTTGTGGAAACACCTATGAGCAAGAGGTCAGTCGACCGATTTGCCCAAGTGAAACAGCAACAAGAGGTGAAACACGGTTTAATTGGCACAAAACGCACTTTTTTAAATAATTTAGGAACAAAATACTTATGCCAACGTTTTAACTGATGCCAAGGTAATGAAAACTGGAACCGTTGCGAGATCCGAAATTCCGGCCGGAAGAAAACTCAGTTCGGGGAAAGGGAGCTCTCAGCAGCTTCAGGAACGTTGGATCAGATGGCGTCGCAGTCGTCCAGGTACATTCATCTGGAGAACGGTCTACTCAAGTTGATCAAATTTTTGCCAAAATCAGCGCACAATTCATCATCTTCAGGAGGTAAACATTGGTTTCAGAAACAAAAAAACGTCATCAAAGCAACGGAGAAACTGTTTATTCCGCCCAAAATCAGATGACAAGAATATTCGCCTTGTGCTCAATTTTTGCGCATTCTTTAATGCCGAGCATTGCGCTGTTGTTCTCCATCGCTTTGCAGATGAACGGCGCGTAGAAGGCGGTGCTCGTAAAGTAGCCGCCCTTGAATGTTTGCTTCTGCTCGATGCCCGCTGCAAGCAGAGAATCACAGGACTGTCTTCGCATTCACTTCTCACCTCTCTTTTGCGTTTTTGCCGCATGAAGCAGCTTGCAATCGGTGCCGTGAGCGACTACACCGTACACCTTGACGTTTCCGCTCTCCTCTATCTCAATCAGCCCACTCCCGCTGTCGCCTTGGCACGCGTCGCCCTCTTTCTCCTCGATGCAGAGAAGCTCCTTGGCCGACGTTGACGAGCAGTTTGTCAAGCTCACATCCAGTTTGTTCAGGTAGCGAACGGATCGGTCGGGGTGGTCGGCTGAACAACGAATTCTGAATTTGAAAGCAAAGTCAACGCCTCACGGTCAAATCCAAATCCGGCGACTGACAACGTCTTCGCAGGGTTACGCTCCCTCCATGGGAGCCGGACTGGATACATTGATTTGCGGAGAGGAAGTTGAGAGGAAACTTGAGACGAACGACGGCGATGTCACTGCGATGACAACGCGATTGGACGTAGCGCCGAGGGATGACGACGTCCTTGACGATGTTCTCATGCTTCGCAGACTGTTTGTAGCCGGGCTCCGTGCATCCGATGCAATTTCCTCCTTCGTAAATTGCGATTTTCTGCTTGTCGTGGAGCTGCGTAGCGCCATCGTGTTGTGCTAAAACAGGAAATTGGTTTAAATTCTCATAAACATTGATCTTTGGCGCTAAGACGGGAGTCGATGCACCTAGCTTGGAGCCAATATGAGCAGGAACGTACTTGAAAAGCCGCGTGCAGATCGTAGCGTGTTTGAAGAAGCAGTGAGCGGCCTGTGAGAATGTGCATCTGGTTCAGCATCGTTCCGCCGCAGTAAATTTCTAAAAGAAAACTGAATTTCAATTCGAACGAGGACTTCTAACCGTCCGTTAGCTGTATGACGACAGGCCGGAAGTTGTCTTGCTGTACCGTATACCGTTCGCCGCCATGCATACAGCTCCAATCGTCGTTGCATGTCTCTGACGTCTCCTCTGGCATCTCCAGAGGATCAACGAATTGCGGCGGACTGAACGTAGCTGCTTTCATCGCAGGTTTCTTTGTCCTCCTCCTCTGATGATGCTTTCTGTTCACCGACAACGGTCGTCTCCATTTAGTTGCCACCAAGGGAGTGCGTGTGGTGTCTGCGCAGGTGAGATAAGAATCTAAGAGAGAATAGAGTTACCTGCTTCGATTTCGAGCATCGTCGGGTCCATCCTGGAGTCATAGTCTTCGTAGATATTGTAGTCGTTGACGCGTGACGCCAAAGCTGCAGATTTCTTCTTGGACGCTCCAAAGGGAAGGAAAGCGAGCGCGAATAAGAAGAGAACGCGGAACGGACGCATCGAAATGAAGAAGTGAAGAACGACGGGAAGGAGCGCGGCACATAACGGGAAGTGGATGGAGCGCATTAATTCCAGTCTTGCAGAGAGAAACAAAATGTCAACATTAAGAACATTAATTCTTTTCAAACATCAATTGCTTTAGTTGCACATTTATTTTTATATACAGATATAGGGGTAGATATACACAAACTGAGTTTTAGGTCTAAGCTGTCTTAGGTCTAAGGTTTAGCCCATGACAAAAGTTCAGGAATTGCGGGAGCTAATAACCCCTACGATGTCTTCATGGACTTTGAAGAACTCTGCAATCCCATTTCTGTTCTCCTTGAGCTCTTTCTCGATCTGGCAAGTTGGTATGTTGCCGACGTCGTAGCCTAGGTTGAGAAGATCTTGCCGTTTTCTCAGCGTATTGCCGGCGTGTGTCTTCCCGTTGATCACGACGTCTGTGCTCGACCAGGGTAGCAGGTCAGGCAGCCGTGCACGTGACAGCCGTTAATCTCCACTGCAGTTCCCATATGCGTCGGCAACCCGTCTTCACCGAGCGCAGGTGGAATGAAGCCGTCCAAAAAACAGAGACGATCACCCACATTGATCTTCTTCTCTCCTTCCGGTGACAGCTTTGTCTGCAGTCCTTTCCAGGTGTTATGCCGGAACATAACGGCTAAAGCCCGAGCTCTGAACCATTGAGTTCCTCTTCCCGTCTGGTGTCCCCCGTGACTCGCGTTTAAGAGAGAGAAGCTTTATGTATCACGGATAATAGATATGATAAGATATAGCACAAAGAGGGAGAAAAAGGGGAACAAACCACTCGTGCTCTTGCACTTAGGGTCTTCTCTCTAGCGACCGCTCGCTGTGATTGCGCAAGCGGCGTCTGAGGGAGCCGCGCCGAGAGGCGCGCGCGGCTGGTTCATATATGAAATACATATTCGAAATGGCAAGGAAAGAAGGGCGAGGCTGCGCCCTCGCCACACACCCAAACTTCAACGTTCCTTTCGCCCTCGAAAGGTGATGGAGGAACGAAGTTTTTGAAGGCTAACAATATGGGCATATTAGATGAAGGGTGCAGAGAGACGATAAGAGAAAAGAGTGAAAAAAAATCAAAAAGTTAAGCTCTGGACTTTGAATCGGCTGCTTTGGCAACATCTGGATGAACTGTCCATGAGAACTGATTTGGCTGGCTGAGCTGCTGTGCTAACGGATGGACTGCAGTTCCCATATGCGTCGGCAACCCGTCTTCACCGAGCGCAGGTGGAATGAAGCCGTCCAAAAAACAGAGACGATCACCCACATTGATCTTCTTCTCTCCTTCCGGTGACAGCTTTGTCTGCAGTCCTTTCCAGGCGTCTCCTTTCTGCTGTTTGAGAAACAGCAGATATTTTAGAGCCACTGCCGACTGCTTTTGATGCGCGTTGTATCCGAGTTCTGGAATATACGCAATGGTGTGTTCCTTGAGGAATCGTTTCCTAAAAACAAAACACATTAGATAAAACAATCGCTTAACGAAAATACCTATACACAAGCATCAGATAAGACGCAATCGTAGCGGCGTTGGAGAACGGGTCGATTCCGCTCAAGTCCATATGCAACTTTCTGTAGGCTAGAGCGCCTTCCCTCAGCAAGTTGACGTCAGAGACGCAATACGTCTTCAACTCATCCTAAAAACGGAATGGCTTGTTCTTGTTTGCCTCGTACCACGTGTCGAACTCCCGGCGTTTCGCGGGTAGCATTTTCTCCGGGAGGTAAAGCTTCTTGTCGGGATGTGTGTCGAGCGTTCGGCCATACAAAGATTCAACATTTCCCGTGTAAAGGAAGAATTCCTTCCGCTGTGCCGCGTTAATCCTAACGTCTTCGGGAAGCTTGCCAGAGCTATAGGGATGAAGTTAAAGGAATCTTTGACAGTGAGGAACGTTTTCTTCTTTTCTGGATTCGCCGGATCTTTTTTGAAGAATTGGATTTGAATCAATGAGCTTTGGAGGGAAGTCGAACTTCTGATGATTCCTGTAGTAATAGTTCATGACAAAGAAATTGTCAAACCCTCCTTAAACACAGGGTTCATAGTTGTCGCAAACAAGCAGTTCTCACCTCCGAAATGTGCCATGAGCGTATATCCCTCGTTTTTTGGATCTCTCATGATCTCCTCTCCTCCAGTGGACATTAATTTTGCGTCTTTCCTTGTCTGACGTATTGCGTCTCAAAAAAAATGTCTGAAACGAAACGATTAGAGCGGAGGAGGAGGCAGTAACTTACGTTGTATTGAAGAAGAACCTCGTCGAGAACGAGAGAAGGGGAATGCAAGTTGTTGGCAGACATGATAAGGTGGCCGTCAGGTGGCTGCATATAGCACATTATGCGGTGCCAATCAGCCGACGTAAGCATCGCATGTTGCAGTGGACAAACACGGCCTGCGTCGCATCGCATTCGTGTTCCAAACGGAACTGCGAGTCGAGTCGGACCTACGTGTTCGAATGCGTTAAGAGATCAAATACACGCAATAGAGATTCCGCCGAGTTGTGTTGAACGTGTTGACGTGTTGAAATTAAAATAAAATCTGCTTGCAGTTGTTACTCTGATGCAAAATTTGACTTAAACAATACTTACTGTAGACAAGGTCCAGTTTATTTAATCGATGGCCTATCTACATTGCCGCGCAGACTCTCAATCGTCATTGTTAAATGTGTCATTTGATTGTCATTGTTAAATCAAAGGCGTTGCTTTATACCCCAGCCGTGGCCACTTGAGATCACAGCTCATATCTCTAGACCTGACCTGGGACAATCGTAGCAATCGTTGGAATTGGTAAACTAAAATAAAGTTTACCAAGTCTTTGGTAAATTAGTCATAAAACTCTTTTGTTGCAAATGGGCTACAGTAATTGCGTGGTCGTCCCTCCAAGACTGCCGTCCCCCTGTTCGACCGTCCCCCCAAAAAATGTTAAGTCTCACATTTTCTCACAAAAAATCTCACATTTTTTAACAATTTCACATTTTATTTGAATATAAACAACACAATAATCGGGCACGTCCACTTCAGGACTTGGTCGACATAGGCCTCTAGGCGCGCCAGTCGCCGCCGCACGAAACACCCAAAGGTGTTCGCGACGTCGGCGGCGGTCATGTTCACCGGTCTACCGATTTCTGCATAGCAGAAACCGGTGTCCCGGTGAACATGGTCGAATATCGATGCCTTTAAGGCATCGAAACCGCCGCCGCCTAAGCCGTCGACCGCGGACTTAAGCGACTAGGTCGACTACGTCGGCAATAACGCCGGCTTTTGCGGGGGTGAGGAGGACGACAGCGACGATGAGGACAGGGAAGTTCAGCATGAGGAAGGAATGCGAAGACTGTCGAATAAGGCCGCCGTTAAGGCATCGAATCCGCCGCCGCCGCCAAAGTCGACGACATTTTTTATGAGGTTTTGCTGGCCTGAAAGCTGGGAAATGTCAATAAAACCGGCTAAATTGACAAAACAGACCTTGTTTTAGAGACAAATCTCAGCGTTGATCGACTGCCGCAAAGGGCGATTTGGGAAATTACCTAAAATAGGCGCCATTAGTCGTTAAACAACAGCAACAAACGCGCGCAATAGGCTAAAAAACGAGATTCTTGAAAAAAAGTCCGTCGGGTGGCGAGGAGAATCGATAACCGGCCGCTCTCTCCGCCAGCCGCGAGGCAAAACAACCCGAAGTGCGACGGCGGTGACGTCACGATGTGTTTAAAGAAGACGACTCACTTGTTGTTGACGAAAAACAGAGTCGAGAAA
>MQUG01000664.1:0-18733 GCA_007213375.1 Steinernema feltiae | reverse complement strand
AAAGCGAAGGTATTAAGATGTTTATTGGAAACGTTTTGAGAAAGCAAACATTGCTTGGATTAAGGAGATACTGACAGCTGTTTAAGCTAAACCATTTTGTGTTTAACAAAGTCCTTACGCTCAAACCTTTAAAAACCATCTTTAACCTTCCAACAAAAAATAGAATCAAAGTTGAATTTTTTTTTAATTCAAAGTTTGAATTGATCACTTCTACTGTTTATTTTTGATGTTTTGTTACGATAGTACCATAAATGTAACATTGACTTCAAAAATTAAAAAACCCCAAGAAAATAAAAAATTAATTTAGATTGGCCAGATTAATTTTCATTAAAAACCGATTGCCGTCCGACAATTCCGCGATGGTAAAAACAGTGGCAAAAAACTAAATGATAATGCAGCAAAATAATTTTACCACGCATTTGCCGCAAAGTTTCTGATAAACGCGTTTTTAAAGATTAGTACACACATTACTACGTGTATGCTGAGTCCAATAATTGGAAGCAAACACAGATTCTCAAAAATCCATCATTCTTTTTGTTTCGCATTTCTTTTATTTAGGTTCACCATCGCAATACGATTGAAATTTTCATTGCTAACGTACTGCAATTGCTACTAAGTTTAACAATAAAAAAACTAATTGTAATTTTGTTTTCTAGTTTTTTCGCAATCTCTGTGTTACGTTATCATACTGATTTTTTGTGTTTTAACCGGTTGAAAACAATGTTTGCATAAAACACAGTGATGTCGTCTTGCATTCTTGAAATCATGCATGCAAAAATTTATTACTTTAAGATAAAACCTAATGATGTTCTGCAAAATTCCGTTGCTAACTTACCTCAACTGCTAGTTAAAAGTGGTAGTCAACCTCTAAATAAAAAAATTGTGCCTACGCTCATATTGAAACTATTTGAAAAACATGTTGATTTCCTAATAAAAGTCACCAAACTAATGGATGGTCAGAGCGGGTATCCATGTGCCTGACAAAAATGATAATGCAAGATATATATTTGCAGCATAAAAATGTTCGCCATAACGAAATGTTTATTCTCAAAAATTTTGTAGAATTTCGAATTTTCGCCTCGCAATTTACAAATCAATGCACAAGGCAAAAGAACATTGCATTGGGCAAAAATTACTTTTTAGACTGGTTTCCTCTGATTTTTTGCTTGACAGTGATGATACAAATACTTATAGCCACCAGAAATAGAGAAAACCCGTAAAGGATGAACATAGCAGAGACAAATCTATTGTTTTTCAACAAAAAATTTCAGTTTTTTTCATTTTCAACTATACTTCATTAAGACCAGTGTCAAACGGAAATATAAAGTTTAAAAGGAAAAGGTTAAGCGTTCCCTACAGGTTCAAGGACTTAAGTACAAAAAAATCTCTAAATTTTCAGGAAGAAAAGAAAAGACAAAATGCCAAAAAACAAAACGTATTTGTTCATTTTATTTGTAACTAATTTTTCTAACCGAAACTTGCGCAGCAAAAATTTAGTTTCTACGTTTCGTTCATACAGCTCTACAGAAATTAAAATTAAAAAACATTTTTAAATTTATTTTGGGATTGCCACTTGATATCAAAAATTCGTTGATTTATATTGAATAATAATGTAGTGTTAACGTAGTGCAATTGCTGTGCTTAAGATTCAGTTCCAAAAATATTTGAAATTTTAACTAAAAATAGATTGCTTTGTTGGCAGAAATCAAAGTGGATTTCATTCGAAAAATTCATTACTCAAAACGAAAAACGTTAATAACAAAAAAAACTAAAAAATTACAAAGAACCCTTAGAAGACAAACAAAAAGAGATACCCTAAAAGGTCAACAAGACTTATTGGTTTATTAGATCATCTCTGAAATCAAATTTTTCTGAAATTGAAATATTAAAAATTCACGTCAAAAAGAAACGTCATCTTGTTCTTAAGATTCAGATCAAGAATATTTGAAAACTAAACTAAAACAGATTGTTTGTTGGCAGAAATCAAAGTGGATTTAATTGTAAAATTTTTTCACTCAAAACGAGAAACCTTAATAACAAAAAAAAATTTAATTAAAAAAACCCTTAAAAAACAAACAAAAAGAGAAACCCTAATATTAGTGTACAAGACTCCCAAAAATAATTCATGGTGATTTGATTGGACAATCCGGCACCTCCCAAAAATATTTTTCGATTGGTTTATTAAATCATCTCCAGAAATAATATTTTTAATTATTAACAATTGACAATGAAACGTTATCTTTTTATTTTAGTTTGGTTAGATTCACTTGGAATTTTTCGATTGATAACTGTACAAATAGCTTTCGATGACTCAAAAATTTAATTAAAAATTAGAGCCGTTCTTCTAAGTCTGTCGCTGTTTGTTTCTGATTCTTTCAACAATTTTTACGTCAACTCGGCTTGTTGAGATATAGTGTGAACATTACGGTATCAGAAATATCCAAAAATCAAGTTTTAAATTTTGCTCATTTTGCTACAATTCATGCAAATTTAAACAAAGCCAAAAGACCGATGAAAATTCATAATTATAGGCATAATTCAATGTTATCGATACTAAAACCGAAATTTAAGAAAACAAGAAATATAGAAAAATTAAACGAGAAATAGCTCGTAAGCGTCAAAGTGTCAATCAGTCGGAGATCCGATGACATCAGCCTTACGTCTTCATACGCCGTATCAATCTGGAAAAAACCAAAAATCTCAATTTGCCTTAAATAACGCAAGAAAAGCGCTCGAGGAAAGCAATAAACGAACCAAAGATCATAAAAGAAACGAGCGCGAAGCGCCAGAGGGGATTTCTTGGGCGCTAATTCGATAAAAAATTCGATGAAATCTGTTTTGCGCCCGGAAAAAAGCGATAAATCAGACGAAAACTACGCGAGACGTTTTATGAGACAATTGAATTGAATGTGACGAAAAGAATGAGATTGGGGATTTGATTTGTGCTCTGTGAAGCTTTTGGGGTTTGTAATTGAAGGTAACTGCGGTTTTCGTCACAAAAAAGTTTTATGGAATTGCGAAATGAAAGTCGTTGAATACCAACAGTAAAAATTTTTTAAAAGTGGTTACAAGATGCTATTTAAGGTCCAAGATAGTCGCTGTGATAGTGGAACAAACGAGAAAAACAATCTGACGGATTAATCGTGACTTACAGTTGACTAAAATGTCGGTTGAGGTCGGCTACCGTGCCTCCAATTCTGGCCTCTCTGTTCTCTATTTTGAGGACGATCCACAAAAATAGTGCTAATAGATTAAGAGACGATTTTAAGCATTTGTTGATGGGCTTGTTTAAAGATAAATGCAGCCTCAATTGTACAGTAAAACTTAAAAAAACTTTGAATTATATTTTAAATGCAGCTGCAAGGATGATATACTGGCGTTTCAAAAACATTTGAATTTTGATGCTGTATAATGTTGTAAAACGGGTGAAAACCCAAGAAAATTAATTGCTGCAAAACACACAAAAATAAAACATTAAAATCAAATTTTAAAAAATCAAGCTATTAAACGACAAATTTTGGCATAACAGTTAAAATGTTCATGCTCAATCAGGATAAAAATAAAGCACAAAATATACAATTTTCTGAAGACAATCGCCAAAATACTTCACATTTTATTGTCAAGATAACACAGTAAAAAACAAATCAATTAAATAAGCATAGAAAACATTGTAATGCTTGATCAAAAATTATTACATTTCCAGGTAAAAAAATCAAGACCACAATGAGATCAGTAGATGATAAATTTAAGAAATTTACGTTTACGTACAAAAAATGAAGGGTACTGCTTTCTGTGAAAACAAGCAAAAATTTTAAAAAGCCTTATAATTTGGATCAAGTCAACGAGATGATAATTAATTTGATGACAGTGTTCACAATAATAAATAAAAGTTTCAACGATTTAATTTTTTCTAATGGCAACCTTTCAATCACATTGCAATTCGATTTGTTGATTTCTCAATTCAAAAAATATCCATATTTAAAATATACTTTTAAAAAATGCTTAATTTTTCAATGTGAAGATACATCGCAGAAAAGAAAATAAATCAATTAAATAAACTTCCAATGACATGGTACGAAATGATTAAAATTCATAATTTTTTTAATTTAAAATTAAAGACCACAATGAGATGAAACAAAGAGAATTTAATAAATCATGGTACAATATCATCAAATTTTAAAGCTCATGTTTTCTACGACCTCGGTGCAAAAAAATCCTAAAATAAAATACAATTTGGATCAAGTCAACGGCATCATAATTAAATTGCTCACTTCTTTCACGATAATAAATAGAAAGTTCGTGTCAACGTTAATATATGGTAATCTCTAAATAACATTTCAGTTCTAGTTTGTGCCGTTCTCAAACAAAAATTTCAAAAAGTGACGTGATGTTATTAATTGAACACGAACACAAACAAACTCAAACGGACCGGAAAACGACTTACAAAGTGCTTCTTTTTCGCAATTCTCGTATTAAACACGTAGACGAAAAGCGGACACGAGTTTAACAAACCGTTTCTATAGGCGTCGGGACGACAAATACTTGAAAACAAATGAATTTCTGAAATAAACGTCGCATTTATCTGTCACTTGAGTTTGAATCGATAAATGGACGGACACGGGCAGTCAAAAAACAAAGAGTTCTTTCAACTCGGCGCGAAAATTTGCAAAAAGCTGTCGACACACCCTCGATATCTGTGCTTGCGTGAGAAATGGCCGAAAACATGAAATGCTACGTGCAGTCAACTCAGCGTCTTTTAGAGAACTTTTAAAGCTAAAACGACTATGCAATGCGGTGCTGCAATAAAAATACGTTTAGTGCAATTGAACGAACGATTATGAGAGCTACAAAAAATAAATCCAATTATAAAAACCATTTAAACCATAAAAAAACAATTAATTTTTTTTTTGAAAAATAACGAAGATCACACGAATAATTGACATTCATTGGCCAAAAATTTGAAAAAAAAAACAGAATATTTATATGGCCCGCTGATTTAATTACAGATTTAAAGGTCAGCTTGCAAAAATGAGTGTCACAAAAATTGTTTAATAATTGCAAACTAACTTTAACAAAGTAATAAGAAATTTGCTATTTCTCAATTTAAATTTCTCACTTTACATGGCCGAAAACATGAAATGAATGCAACGAATTCAGTTTGTTCTAGAGAGATTTCAAGAAAAAAATGTTTTTTTGCAATTCGGCGCTGCAATAAAAATACTTTCAGTGCAATTGAGCATTGGATCAGAACTAACCGCCGCAAAAATAAGGTTTTTAACTGATTAAATGAAACAAATAAGTTTTTATCCATTAAATTTGATCAACCTACCTATCAAAATCAGTTTCAGGCAGCTCAATAAAAGAAACTCAACGAATTGAGCTCTACATACATTATGATTTCTTAAATGTGCACTTATTGCTATTTTTTATGAATAAACATTCAAAAATAAAATAAAAATAAGAATAAAACTAAAAATGAGAGACAAACGGTTGCTGTGAACATCAAAACCGATCATTGATCTGTGTAAAATAACAAAAATATTTTTTTTAATTTTTCAATTTTGTTGTTTGTATTGACATAATTTAAATAAATGCAAAATATAGTTGCTAGTCGCTTATTGAGACCACATTGTTTATTTTATGTGACCTTTGTTTTTTCCTCCAAATGAATGTCACTATCAAATGTCACTGTCAATACTATTTGCTGATAAAAACTATCAGCAAATTTTACAATAAAGAAGACCGATGAAGTGTTCAGATAAATGTCAAATATTGAATTTTTTCAGATAAAATCGAAAGCAACAAAGCCGCATCTCTGCTTGTGTGAAAAAAACATGAAATGAAATGCTACGAGCAGTCAACTCATCAGTGTGTTCTAGAAGAGATCTTCCTTGGCAAAATGCAAAGTAAATCATTGTAGTCAGGTCTTGGCTCATTACTTTTTCGACCATTAAAAACAATGTGAGAAGCTTATCGAATCTTATCATGTTTAATCTTGAAATTTTCAAACTTAAAAACGTTATTGAGATCGGTTCTGGTTGCGGCAACAAAAATAAATTTAATATCAAACCATGGAGGAACAACATTATTTTTATCTCATTAAAACAATACAAAAAAAACAACCTGCATTTGAGTTTAGTTATTTTTTGGAAAATGCGAAATATCATTGACAATCGTTTTTTGCGATTTTTTAGAACAAGTTTCTGTCAATCTGTACATATTTCAATGAGCGACTGATTTCATTACAGGTTCCAAGGTCAAAGGAACTAAAAAATGAGTTTTACTAATGTTTAAGTTTATTTTCCCAACAATCTCCCAACAGATTTTCGGATTTTCTGATTTTGTTGTTACAAAAATTGATAAAATTGATAAATTGCAAAGTAGCGTCGACAGAGTAATGAGCAATTGGTATCTCTCCCCTCCGCCCTCGAATTTGTTACGACCGCATGACATTTTTACTATATTTACAACGTTCATTTCTAAACCAACTACTCTATGCTACAATTTTGCAATTGTTAGCAAATTTTCTAACACTCGGCTGAATTTAAAAATTAAAAATAAAACACCGAAATGATTGTTGCTGAAACTGATACGGCGTGGAACTAGCAAAAAAAAACCTTTCTGCGATTAGTTGACTGAGCTGTGGAACTTTGTTGCAAAGTCAAAAATGCAAAATTGAAAAGGTAGAAGAGTTTTCTTACAAAAATAATCGTGAAAAATTTCAACCAAATATAACTTTCACAGACTAATGAGAAATTCTCACTCCAAATTTGCGTGAGAAATGGCCGAAAACATGAAGTGAATGCTAAATTTCAAGAATAAAATGTTTTTGCAATTCGGCGCTGCAATAAAAATACTTAAAATACTAAAATACTGCAATAATAAATGCTAATTGCCGCAAAAATTCAATGAAACAAATTCTAAGTAATAAGTTTTACCCATTAAATTTGATCAACCTAGCAATCCATCTACGGAGCTCTACAGTCTGCATCGAAGATCAATTTCTTAAATGTGCACTTATTGCTATTTTTTATGAATAAACATTCAAAAATAAGAAATTAACATGGTTGTTATGTAATGATTGCATGAGAGAAACGTAGAAGAACGCGAGAGACAAACGGTTGCTGTGAACCTCAAAATCGATCATTGATCTGTGAAAATAACAAATTAAATTTTTTTCATTTTCAAATTTCGTTATTTGTATTGACTTTATTTCGAAAATGCAAAATATAGTTGAGAGTCACTTATTAAGACCACTTTCTTTATTTCATGTGACGTTTTGTTTTTTTTCAAAAAAATGTTAAACTATCAGCACGATTTTCAATAAAGGAGACTGAAATATTCAAAAAATGTTAAATATTTTAGGATAAATTGAATTTTTTGAGATAAAATCGAAAGCAACAAAGCCACATTTCCTTGGCAAAAAAAAATCATCGTCCTCAGATCATGGCTCATTACTTATGTTTGACCATTAAGAACAATGTGAGAAGCTATCGAACAAGATCAGCAGAGTGAGACCGCATTCTGAATTGCACTTGCGACACCAAAAATACATTTAATTTCTTTTAAAGTTTAATAAAACAAATTTTGTTGTTACAAAAATTGAGACCGCATTCTGAGCTGCATGCTGCTTGCGACAAATACTTTTAATTTCAAAGTTTAATAAAATAAATTTAATTTAATTTTTGAAAAATGAAAAATATCATTAACAATCACTTTATGAGACCGCATTCTGAATTGTGTGTTATCTTTGCGATTTTTTCAGAACAACGTTCTATCAATCTATATGAAATTTCTATAATTTCATTACTGTTTACAAAGGCACAAGAACTCAAAAATGAGTGTTAGTAATTTTTAAGTTATTTTCCCAACGATCTTCCAACAGATTTTCGGATTTTCGAAACACAATGTTGTTTCAAAAATTGATAAAATTGTTAAATTGCAAAGTTGACTTTTTAGCGAATTTTTCCTACACTCGGCTCACTCGGCTTAATTTAAAAATTAAAAATAAAAGATTGAGTTGATTGTTGTTGAAACGGAAACACCGATGAAACTAGCAAAAAAAACATTTTTGAGATTAGTTGGCTGAGCTTTGGAACTTTGTAGCAAAGTCAAAAATGCAATATTCAAAAGGTAGAAGAGTTCTCATACAAAAATAATCATGAAAAATTTCAACCAAATCTAAACTTGGGGCAACTTGTTAAAATAAATTAAACAAGACTTCAGAATTCGATTTGAATAAAGCTAAAAACGGATAAAACTGTTCCATGTACAACATGACGCTTTAAATGTATTTATAATTAAAGGGATGATTTAAATTAATATGATTGTGATTATTTAAATAATTCTCTGGTTTAAAGCTTCTGGTTCTATAATTTAAAGCTTAAGTAGAATGTGGTGCAACGATGTATATTGTTTGAGCTGATTGCCGATAGTCAAAAATTTTACAATTTTAAGAAAAATTTTTTCGGCTGGTTCACTTCATTACAGATTAAGGGTCATGAAAGAGCAAAAATGAGTTAATATTTTCAAGTCTTCTTTTCCAGTATATTCACACTATTTTCAATAAATGAAATACTGAAGGAAAACGAAATATCCAAAAATCATCAAATAATTTCAGCTAAATTGAATTTTTCCAGATAAAATCAAAAGCAACAAAGCCAAATTTGAATAAAATAATATCAACTTTTATTGCAAAGTCAAAAATGCAAAATTCAAAAGGTAGAAGAGTTCTCATACAAAAATAATCATGAAAAATTTCAACCAAATATAAACTTGGGGCAACTTGTTAAAATAAATTAAACAAGACATCAGAATTTAATTTGAATAAAATTGAAGCTAAAAACTAATAAAACTGTTCCATGTACAACAAGTGCATTTCTAATCAAAGGGTTGATTCAATTTATCGAGAATGTTTAAAGGATAATTTAAAACTTAAGCACAATGTAGATTGATTGTTTGATTTGACTGACAATTTTTTTCAAAAATCCAAAAGACTGACAAATCAAAAAATTTTAAAATTTTTTAGAAAATTTATTCGGCCACTGATTTCATTGAAGGTTAAGCGGTGAGGAAACAGCAAAAATGAGTGTTAGTATTTTTTAAGTTTATTTTTCCAGGATATTTACATCGTTTACAACTGCCCTACTCCAATCTAGCGCTTCAATTTAGTTAATTGTTGCTAAACTGAAACGCAAAAAAATAGCAAAAAAGCATTTCTGTAATTAGGTGGCTCAGTTGTGGCCGATTTTTTTGTAAAAATCCAAAAGACCGAAATTTCATTACAAAAAACAATAAAAAATTTAGAAATTTCACAATTCAAGAATATATAAACCTCGCGAAATTCGCAGAATTAAACAAAACAGCAGAGTAATACTCGAGATGGCAAAAAAAGTTTCCTATTTTCAATAAATGAAATAATGAATGAAAACGAAATATCCAAAAATCATCAAATAATTTCAGCTAAATTGAATTTTTCCAGATAAAATCAAAAGCAACAAAGCCAAATTTGAATAAAATAATATCAACTTTTATTGTAAAAAAAATGCAAAATTCAAAAGGTAGAAGAGTTCTCGTACAAAAATACTCATGAAAAATTTCAACCAAATATAAACTTGGTTCAACTTGTTAAAATAAATTAAACAAGACATCAGAATTCAATTTGAAATTGAAATTGAAGCTAAAAATGAATAAAACTGTTCCATGTAAAACTTTTATTGTAAAGTCAAAAATGCAAAATTCAAAAGGTAGATGAGTTCTCGTACAAAAATAATCATGAAAAATTTCAACCAAATATAAACTTGGTGTGATGCTCGAGATGGCAAAAAAAGTTTCCTATTTTCAGTAAGTGAAATACTGAATGAAAACGAAATATCCAAAAATCATCAAATGAATTCAGCTAAATCATTTTTCTTCAATCAAATCAAAAGCAACAAAGCCAAATGCCAAAATATTATAAAATTATTAAAAGCCAAAATATTATAAAATTGAAAAGACAGATTTTTTTGCTCACTAATCAACCAGTTGCAAATTTTGCGAATTTTCTATCGAGTTTTCCTACACTCAGCCCACCCTGCTTAATTATAAATAAAAAATGAAACGCTGAGTTAAATGTTGCTAAACTGAAACGCAAATGAACTAGCAAAAAACCTCGCGCAACTTGCAGAATTAAACAAAGAGCACAGTATATGTAGTACTCGAGATGGCAAAAAAGTTTCCTATTTTCAATAAATGAAATACTGATTGAAAACGAAATATCCAAAAATCATCAAATGATTTCGGCTGAATTGAATTTTTCCAGATAAAATCAAAAGCAACGAAGACAAATTTGAATAAAATATTATCAAATTGAAAAGACAGATTTTTTGATCAGTAATCAACCAGTTGAAGTATTTTTAAAATCAAATGTTCGGCCGATAAATCACCTCTCCCACTTTCTCTAAAAAATGACTCAAAAACGCAACGCGGAGCTGATTTATTGACCTTTCCACCAAGCGCACACCAACCGTTCTCGTTCTTCGATTTGACTCGTCGAGTTACACTCCCTAACGACGTGTTGTAACAAACCACAAATGTGGTTTTAAGAACTCGTCGTCTTCTCCTCATCCTCTCGCGACTCGCTGCCACGCGTCTATCAAATTACGGAAGTTTTTACGGCGGCGCTCCTCTTCAAAGTGCACACACATATAGCGTTTGTCTGCTGCTTGGACACAAAATTTGGAAAAAAATCCGTCTTGGCAAGGTTTTGCCCGAAAATCAAGCTCGCAAAAATTTGGAATAACGATGCGGTTCGTTATACACGAAGAGAGAGAGATCTTTGAGATGTTGTTGCAGATGTGCGGATGTGATGCGGCGGTGGAATGTTGCAGCGGGCCATTAAAATGATGGTTTTATTAATTCGAAAAACTGAGAGCGGTGGAAGCGCTGACGCGAATGACATGAAGCATGGCACAGAATCCATTCTTGTCCATAAATGCAACCTGAAATCCACAAAAATAACTAACAATCAAATTAATGACGTTTATGAATGGAAATTGCCGCTTGCTAATATTAACATAGAGCAAATTCTTCAAAATTGCTTTGTTTAAAATCAGATTTAAACGACTTTTTTGATGGTTGAATTGTACTTTATTGTCTCTATTTTGTGCAGAAAACCGCGGAAAGTTTGCCCTGAAAATTGCTTGGCTACTTGGACATTACATGTCATGATGAAAAATTTTAATTGTTTCAGTTGATGCAAATGTGATACGGCAGTGGAATGTTGCAGAGGAAGCTTTGAAGTTTCGATTAACAATGAGCATGTGGCTTATCGGCATTCTTGTCTTGGAGCAATATGTCTCCCACAAAAATCACTACCAAGCAAATTAATGACATTTATGATTCGCCATTGGCCAATTAACACAGTGTAGAGGGAGAACTCTTCAAAAATGCTTTAGTTAAAATCAATATTTAACAATTTTTTTTCTTGAGTTGTAACATGTCCTTTCTTTTTCGTGCAAAAAAAAACCGCGGAATTCGCGCGCATGCCGAGATTTTCAGTGCGTTCTTTTCTGACCATTTTATTTGCAAAAATAATATTGTGACATTTGATAAATGCAAATCGTCTTATGCCAATCTTAACTTTTGAGGCTATCAAAAAAGCTTAAAATAAGATTTAGCGATTGACATGAAGCTTTGAAATGACTTATGTTTTAGTTTCAGAATCCATTTTATTTGGTTCGACATAGCGAATACAAAAACTAGAAAAATTAAGGGCATTTTACGAATGCAAAATGCAAAAAATTTGAAAAGCGAAGAAATCTGTTAATTGCTCGGTTACGTGGACACAACATTCCATGATCAAACAGGCCATTAAAATCCGGACGGATAATTCTTGAATTTGCCGCCAAGATGATGATTGCAAATAAAACAAAATTATTCAAGAATTATTACAAACAATTCGGATTTCACTTTCCAAAAATTAATTTGCTTTCAGTTGAATGGCACAAGTGAAACAAATTGTTGTTTTCAACATCCTTCTTCCGTGAGGAATTCCAGCCAGAATTCCAGGGCCTTTCTGTCCACTGATTTTCTCTTTAAAATTCTCAAACAATCAAATTAATGGCATTTCATGAGTGCAAATTGTCATTGCCAATATTGAGATGTGAAAAATACGACCTTTGGTAAGCGGGTCTATTCAATATTCAAAAATGCTTCAAATTAAAAGCAAATTTAAAGGACATTTTTTATTATTTAAATACTAAGCTTGGCTTGTAAATTCTAGTTCTTGTAAAATATTTAAATTGCTTGGCTAAACATTTCATCCTGCGCAAGATCAAAAAATTTATTGATTACAGTTGAATGTTGCAGTAGACCATTAAATTGATGACTTTATGAATTGTGTAAATTCTGTAAGTTAAGCTTGCAATTCGCCATTTGCCAAATTAAAGATACATCACTCTTCAAAAATGCTTCAGCTAAAATAATGCTGAAGTGTATTGTATCTATTTTTTGTGCGCAAAACCACGGAAAGCCTGAAAATTACTCGGCTACGTGAGCATGACATTCCAAGGCTTTGGTTACTCAAATGTCCTACACCCATCCCGACATCAAAAAATGTATTAAATGGCCTTATGAATTCATAAAAAAAATCGTTTTTAGCTTAGGCAGCTTTGAAGCTATGTACTCCATTCTGTTAGAGCACTTTTCAATTAACTGTTTACTTGGTATAGTGAAATGTTTTAGTATCATATTGCTGAAGTAAATAGCGGATCGATCGTCTTCTAATTGTCTCAAATTCAAAAATCTATCAGCAATCAAAAATCAAACAAATAAACGGCGTTTTTAAATTTGTTCAGTTAGAGCGAAGAAACTAGAAAAATTTTACAACTCAAAAAAATCGTAAAAAAAACGTCGGCTATGCGTTGTCGCTCATGGTAAAAAGAACATTTTTAAAAAGCCTTAAATAATGAAATAAAAAAAGAAAAATTAATAAAATGCAATTTTGTATGTTTTTTATCAAAAATTTGCT
Source organism: Steinernema feltiae (assembly GCA_007213375.1). Taxonomy (NCBI): domain Eukaryota; kingdom Metazoa; phylum Nematoda; class Chromadorea; order Rhabditida; family Steinernematidae; genus Steinernema; species Steinernema feltiae. Next base: position 5,724 of record MQUG01000664.1, on the reverse strand, counting down.
AAATAAAATCACATTGGTGGAAATGACTACATATTTACTTGCTCGCAGACACAAAAAATGTTACCAGTACTCGCATTTGCCGCAATCAAATGCCGCAAATGTCGAATGCCGTAATCAAAAAAAAAAAAATTGTTAAAATGCCAAAATACTAAACACATTTGGTTTATTGAGCTTTGCTCAAATCTAATTTTAAAAACTCTGGAATTTTAATAAAAAATGTCGCTAAATATAATCAGACTGACGATGAAATGAAGGGCTGACGTTTAGATCTCCAACAATGTTGCAAGATATCGTGAAGTTTAAATAAAGAGTAAAGAGAGTTGAAATAAAGAGAGTTCTAAATTATTTTTGCTACAGCGGGTGAGTTGGCGCATAAATCTTTGATTCTACCTTAATGTTTTGAGATAGCAAGGAAGATCGATAAATCGGAGAGGTCTTAAAGTTGTTAGGCAATGAGTTAAGTGATCAAAAAATTAAATTGTAAACTCACGGTTCTTAGTGAAAAATTATTAACGATTGGTTTACTGACTTCAACAAATGCCATCAAAAAATACTTTTCTTAAATCTAACTTAAAAAATAAATGCAATTTTTATCCAAATTTTTCCGAAAATAATCGCATTGACAACGAAATGAATAAATTGATTGTTGGAAGTTTGGATTTGCAGATTAAGAGCAGAATAAACAGAGTTGAAACTTGTTTGTGCATTAGAATCTTCCATTGAGCAGGCGCACAATGTGGAAAAAAATTTAATTTCACTTGTTGTTGGTTGTGTAAGTTGTTAGCTTGTTTTTTTTTTTGATTCACCCTGATTGTTTACAAAAATGTTTATATTGTTGTTTCTTATCGATGAGCTTTAAATTCCAACGCTTGCTGCTCAGAGCCTTTTGTCCAAATATTGACGATGCATACTTATGTCATGTCAGCAAAGCCACTCTAAATCCAACAAATTAGGCGTTCTTCAATTTATTTGCTCGTCCTTCGTCCGCCAAAAATCCTTCAAATCTGAACAGAAACTGTATTTTGCGCAAAATTACTTGGATGTACAAATCCCTGCCAATCACCATAATACTATCTAACCATGTGCAATTGAATGTTTGAAATTATGCGAAAGCGAATGAATCGCACAATCTCAAAAATGACTAAAAATCCAATTTTAATCCAGCGAAGTTGGACTTATCAAAAAAAAATGTTTATCGTAATGTTGCTAATTGATGAGCATAAAAATTCAGCTGTTAAAGTCTTGATGTTCTGAGGATCTTACAGCAATTATGTGGATTTCAATCGATTCAATACATCGTAACATCGTTTAACGAGAACTTCATTTTTCCAGTCCATTTAGTGTCACTTTGATTTTTTTTCAATCCACATTACTTGCAATGGATGTGCAAAGCCCTTGATCAACTTAAAGGGATTGGAAGCATTCAGTTCCGGTGCATTGCAAAAATGACTTTCAATTTAACATGGCATCACGAGATGCTTCAGCGCAGAGCGTTTTCGTTTAGTGTCATTTGGGTTTTCTGTTTGTGAAACAATTGTCGATTTATTTATGAAACAGTGCATATGACGTTTAAAAAGGAAGTGGCCGAACGGAAGTAGTATAAAGCGGACGAAAAGGTCATCGAATTTAAGTCCAGAAATATCAATTAGCCAGTATTCCTTGCACTGATGTTTGCGCACTTGTGCGCAATACGGACGTACGGTAAATATGTTATCGAAAGTTAAAAATATGAAATCTGAGTTTGAGAAGCTAAAGATATTTCAGGCCTACGTGACCCAAAGTTGAGCTGTTGCGACGCAACCGTTTTTTCAAGTAGTACTGTACAAGCGCATACCCATGTGCTTCTTCGGTATTTTTTAAAGCAATTTAGTAATGCAACAGTAAAAAAAGCTCGCAAGATGGCCAAAAACATAAAAATTTTGTTCTTCACTTGAATCGGACTTGAACAAGGAAGAATCTTCACTTGAATCGGACTGGAACAAAGCAGCAATACTTGGACGATGCTTTTCTGTACTTAAACCACCAATAAAACCCTTAAAATAAATTTCAAAATCATTTCCGTTAAATCATCGATTTTTAAATTTAAAAAAAAGGTTTGAAAAAAATGGCGCTAAAATAATAAAGTTGTTGGTAGAAAAGAAGAATATCAAAAAAAGATTTTTTGTGAAGTTTAAATTTATTAGAGGAATTTGACATAAATAGTGTAAAAATTGGTAAGTAACATTTGAAAAAATTCACCGGAAAGAGCGGAATTCGCTTCATTTTTGTTGATTTTTTTATATTTCAAGAAATGAAAGCATGACTTTAAGCACTGAAAATATAGGCTAGCAATTATACAAATTGTTCACATGAATAGAGCAGCCTAATTTATAATATTGGAATGTTTAGCTACAAAGTCAGGACTGAAAAAAATAAAACCAGTAAGACCAAGAGCAAGATGGCCAAAAATATAAAAATTTTGTTCTTCACTTGAATCGGACTGGAACAAAGCAGCAATACTTAATAGCAGCATAACAAAGCAGCAATACTTGGACGATGCTTTTCTGTACTTTAACCACCAATAAAACCCTTAAAATAAATTTCAAAATCATTTCCGTTAAATCATCGATTTCTAAAATTAAAAAATAAGATTGAATTACAATTAAAATTCAGTAAATAAAAACTTGATTTTTTCAAGTTTTTTCAAGCAGCACTGCACAAGCGGATATCCATGTGCTTCTCTTTTATTTTTTAAAGCAATTTTGTAAGCAACAGTAAAGAAAGCTCTGATTGCAGTAAAATTGTAATGTTTGGCTATATCGTAGCAAAAATAAAACCTGTAAGACCAACAGCAAGATGGCCAAAAATTTAAAAAATGGAATTATTTTAGTATTGATTGCTTCCGTAAAATCATCGATTTCTAAAATTAAAAAATCAGATTGAAATAAAATTAAAATTAAATAAACTTAAAACTTAATGGTTTGAAAACAAATGTGGCAAAAATAATAAAGTTGTCGATAGTGCTTCGCATACATGCAAAAATTTTCATTTTGCTTCTCTAAGAGTTACGATTAGATGCTCCCGAAATATGTCTTATTGATTGAAATTAGCATTTTCTTCTCTCTGGAACTGTTAACTGTTACTAAAGCAAAACTTTACTTTAAAAATCTAAAGCACGTCGTATTTGTAAGTGAACATGTAATTTAATCACTAGGCGAGTCAACTCAACCATCTGCCATGTTCCGGTATTGAGAGCGAGAAATACATTACAAATTTTAAAATTAAGATGTAAAGAATAAAATTTATCTAACTAACAACGTTAATGTAAAAAATTAACAAATTTAGATTTAAATCATATTAAGTTTCTTACTCACACGCCCAAAAAAATTAAACTTAACTAAATTTTTTATGCTTTCTTTCCTAATAGAGCCCTTTTAAAAGAAGATTCGGAACTACAAAATTAAAACCAAAACAACACAAAACAAAACAAACAAAACAAACCAAAATTTGAGCGAGAACTTTTTGTTTTGTTAAGTGCTCAAGTACGGATTGCAAAAATGTAACGTTGATTATTATTCTTGATTTGATTGATCGAAACCAATATAACGTTTATTTATGATGAAACAACAATGACATTAATTCACTTAAAAAAAAATGAAAGATTCATTCAAATTTTGACAAGACGCCCACAAAAATTAAAATCAAGGTTGACTCTTATGTTAATATGAATAAAAGCATGCTGATCTCAAAGGGTGTAGCGCTATCAAAACGAACCCTCAATAATCAAAAATTTAATTGCTGTGTGATTCGTTTGAGAACAAAAAAAAAACAAATTGATTATTAGCTTTTAGTTTTAATCCATAGTCCAAAAATTGGTGAGGTTTTTTAAACGCCGTGGTGCCAAATTTAAAGGTAAGATTTGTAATCTAAGCTGTGTGTGCATTTGAGGTGTAAAATGTTCTGGTAACATTTCAGAGGGAACGTCCAAAAGAAGGATATAAAAACAAGCTTGGAAAGGACTTTGAAAGTTACAACGGTTCAGGTCTATGTATTCGCATTGCAAAAAATAAAATAACACAACAATGGTTTATGGTTTGATCCGAACCCGAAGGTCGTCCAAAAATTGCAACCACTGAACGCCTTTAATTTGTTTTAAATGAAACAAATTTAATTTCAGAAATTAAAATGGGTTGTTAAAATCAACAAAGATTTTTTCTTTTAGAATAACAAATGCAGCACTAAAATACGCACACTGTTTATTTACTATATTTTGTTGACCTAAAACAGAATTGTGCTCAAGCTCAAAAAATGGCACTTGAAGCGAATGAAATCGTCACAAACATCTCTTTATTAATCTTGTACGTTTAACTAATTTAAATCTGAAAATTTCAGTTTGTTAAATTAAAAGAATGTAAAAAAAAAATTGGTTCATTAAAAAACTGCGAGAAAATTTTAATTCCGCACTATATATAGTCTTTGGTTCAAGCCGTTTCTTTGCATTTGATCAGATAAAATGGCAAGGAAATGAAGCCGAATGCATCATAGAATTGCAGATTAATTTTTAACTGGAACAACGACGGGATGGCAAAAAATTGTTAGATTTTTAAGCGCTTTAATGACAATACTTTCTCAAATAAAAAATAAAAATTTGTTTTCTGTTTTTTTTCTCAGTTTTTTGCATCGATTTGAAGAAATTGTAAAGCGCTGTTGTTTTTTTTTAAATAAAAAAACCTGACTTTAAAAGCAAAAAAATATTTAAAAATAAATAGAATTTAAAATCTATACTTAATTGTTTGTAGGATTGGAACTACGTCCCTACCGACTCGAACATTGATTGACTCGGCAACGTGACGTTGACGTATTTTTTCAAAACTCTTCAGATCGTCCCTTGTTTCAAAATTATTTTTGATCGACCAGGCTAAGTCGCAAAATATAAAAGAAAAGTTTCCCAAAATTTTAGCCATTGAAAGTTTTAACCGTCTGTATGTGTTTTAAATCAAACAATTGGATATTGAAAGACTCCTGAATTGTTTGTTAAAAGTCGACTAAGATCTTGGAGCCACATGGCTCTTTACAGTGCAAAAATACGGTCGTGCTAGCATGCTTGAAGCGAACATCGTCAAACACTTTGTACGTTTAAAAAATTCAAATTTGAAAATTTACAAATATAAGGTTTTCAAATTTAAAAATAAAAAAAAAACGTTTATTTTTAGTTTTTTTTCGAGGCAGGCGGCAAAAAATTTCGAGGCAGCCGAGGAGTCGTTGCAATGTGCACCGTAATTTTTGGTCTAAAACTTAGAGCGCAAACATTAACATTTTTTGTATTTATCCTAAGGAAATAAAGCCAGCAAAGAAAAAAGCAGATTGATTTTTAACTGGGCAAAAGACAAGAGCGCAAAAATCAGTAGATTTTTAAGCGCAGAAACCAAGTCCCCAAAAATAAAAAATAAAATTGGAAACGAATTGTGTGCATTGTTTTCTGTGTTTTTAATTTTGTGCCTCGATCTATAGGTTTCTCTTAAGGTGAACAAAAGGAAAGAACTATCTTGGTTTGGACTATTATATATATTAACCTATTCCATACAAAACAAAAATCGCTGCAACTCGATGCAACGCCAATTTTTTGAGCGTTTTGAATCCGAAAAAAGCCTTTTGTTGCTCCTTCAGAGAGAACACCCAAGACACGTCGACGCAAATGCAAAAATACTAAAAACGTGTTTTAAAAATGTAAACTCTGACTTTGAA
>MQUG01000663.1:0-34108 GCA_007213375.1 Steinernema feltiae | reverse complement strand
AGAAGGGTTAGTCGTTTTCAGTGGAATCAAATCGCCTCGTGCAATCGCCTTCTCTTCTTCCTCCACAGTACTTGTTACGTTGAACTTCATTTCGAGTCACCTGAAAGTGGTTATTCAATTGGTTTTTGCAGCACAAAAAGCACGAAATAACTTGCTCGCGAAACAGCCCTAAACAGAAACTCAGCGCGCACACAGAGAATCGAATATTTCCAAGACGCTCTTCAATAGAGATTCGGATTCTTTCGCCATTCGCGCAGCGAACGCATCTATCGAACAAAAGCTTCATCACTGGAAGCGCTGGAAACAGACCAAACTTCCTTCAGGGTGCTGCATCGATGCAATTGCACTCCGCATCAGAAATCCGCTCGTGCAGATGCTCACGCGCTGCAGGAACCAACAGTAAGCGCTCATTGCAGCTTGCATAACGTGCAGCGTGCATCTGAAGTGTTGCAGAATCTCAAAGGCGATCTCAATCGTCTCAAGGACTCGTCGTTTATGTCGCCTGAGCTTTCGCCCAGGCTGTTTCCAAAAATTTAGCGTATCAGCCGCTACACTTTGTGTCAATCTCGCAGTTTTTTCCAAAAATTAAGTACTGATGAGATCGCCGAATCGCGGGGGGGTATTCACCTCTGAGCGATTGCTTCTGCGCACTGTTGCGAGGTCGAATGCGCAGAGAAGTGGGAGCGATCGCGTCTGAAACATTGAGTCTCAGATGCCGCTGACGATTGTCTCATCGACCGCACACCGCTGGAGAGACGAAATTGCAAAGGGATGATTACCCCGCGAATTGCTCTGATCGACATCTTCTTAATTTTTGGAAACCACACGAATAAGGCTTCGCCAGCCGAAACGCCAATTTTTGGAAAACGCCGGGGCGAAAGCTCAGGCGACATAAGCAAACTCTCTGTGCAAAGTCCGCTGCAACAGATTCTCGATGCGAAAAAGTACAAATTTATCCACACAAGAAACACTGCAGCATAACGCAACAATTCATCACAATTCAACGACAATCCTCATTGCCCCGGAATCAAAGTGTGTGCCATAGGAGTTATATCCCTCAGGAAACGATAGAGACGTCTGACGTTCATAAGTGCAGCTGTGGTGACGATTGCACAGGTCTGTGCACAGCGACGAGCAAGAGCCTACAAGAAAATAGTGTAAAGTCAGCTAGAAGACGAAATATGTACCTGAATGACACCAGAATATGCTGGTTGAATGCATGCTGGATAGGAACAGCTGTACGACTTCAGTGTGCCATCGCGGTCGGTGAAGAAGTACTGGAAGTGATCTGCTTAGCGGATTCGGCGCACTGCTTGGATCCCTTGATGGTGACGGTGTTCTCTGTGGCTCCCTTGCGGGGGAATGAGATGATGACTCCTCCGTTGCTGGTCTGGATCTCGTTGAGAACGGCGGCTCCACGGGAGACAAAGAGGCTGTGGTACTTCGAATCAACCTCGACGGTGAGCTCGATCTGCTCATTTAGCTCAGCGATCTGCTGCTCGAAGATCTTCTTGATCTCTTCGACTTCTTCCTTCTTTCCGATGAAGTGGATACGCTCCTTCTCTGCGTCCGATTCACGCGGGAACATGACGCGAACGGTGGGGAACTGCTCGGAGATCTTGTTGATCTTGGATCCTCCCTTGCCGATGAAGAACCGGTGGTACTCGGCCTTGGCGACGACGGAGTCTTCGAACGATGTTTGTTCGCAGTCCTTGGCAAACTTCTTCAGCTGCTCGACAGCCTTGGCAACATCGTCCTTGGGTCCGCGCACGGAGACCTTGTCGGAGTTGGACTTCTCGGCAGGGAACTTGATGTGCACTCCTCCACAGGCGTCTTCAATGTCGCGAAGAAGGCGGCGACCTCCGGCAATAAAGCGGAAGTGCGCCTTGGCTGGAACGGAAACATCCTCGCTGACGATGCTGGAGAGCTCATTCTGGAGGGTGGTGAGCTCAGCAATGGCCTTCTGCACATCCGCCTTCTTGCCGGGGACGGTAATCACGGACTCGTCCGAATCAGCGGCGGGGAGGTCGATGCGAGCCTTTATGTTCTCGCGAATAGTCTTGATCTTGCTGCCTCCCTTTCCAATGATGTGCTTGCAGAACTCCTTGAAAACGGGGATCGTCTCCTGATAGCTGGACTCGAGGAATTCCTTGTTCTTCTTGGTCAGGTTTTCGTAGACCTTGTCGACTTCCTGGCGATCACCACGGAGAGTAATGATGTCAGACTTGGCGGAAGCCTCAGGGAATGAGAAGACAACGGTAGGGTACTTCTCGCGGTATTTGTTGAGTTCAGCTCCCTTGGGACCAATCAACTGTCCGTGGAATCGTTGAGCGATGATGATATCGCGGGTCTTTTCGTTCTCCTAAAATTATTTTTCTTGGTAATTTCGGCAATTTATGATTGCACTTACAAGACGAGCTACGATCTCCTTGATCTCCTTGATGGCATTGACGACTCCATCCTTCTTTCCTTCGACGCGGATTTCAGCGAAGTGAACGGGCTCGTTGGGAATGATCACCTGCACATCGTACTTTTCGCGGATCTTGTTGACTAAGAAAGACAAATGAAATAAGGAGTTTATTGAACGAGCTGAACGGTTGCGCCCAATGATGTGTTTGTGGAAGGTGGGGTTCACATCAATTGATTCCGAAGCAACCTCACGCTCAAGACGGTCAATTTCGGTTTGGAGAACCTAAAGCTATTTTATGAGTCCAACTTGGTTGCGTCCATACCTTGACGGTTTGTGATAAATCGGTCAGACGTTTGCTATGTACTTCGAGCTTCGGAGATATCAGACTTGGTGAAAAGGTCCCGCATTGGTGCTTCCGTAACCTTCTGCAGTGTGCTTTCGGGTAATGCTGGACGAGTATGAAGTTCTTCGCACAGCGAAACGATGGAAGACTCGCTCTGACCAAGAATACCAAGAACGAACTAGCTGATACGAACGATATGAAGTTTCTGGACGAATGCGGACTCACCGTTGATTTATAAAGAAAAACGTTTGAAAGGAATGACATCGCCGCGTGCACTCGCCTTCTCTTCCTCCTCCGCTATACTCGTAACATTGCATTCCATCGCCCGTCACCTGAAAGTGATTATTCAATTGATTTTGAAACACAAAAAACGCGGAATAAGTTGGTCGCGAAACAGCGCGATTCTGATTCCAAAAACTCACAATCAGCGCGCACACAGAGAAAGGAATATTTCCAACTGGTGATTGGGATTCCTTCGCTCATTTGCGGCGAACGCATCTATCGAACACAGCAACAGCGCTTGCGCGCGGCAACATCACTGGAAGCGCTGGCATCGCACCGAGCTTCCCGCAGGGTGACCAAGCGGTTCGTCGAATGCAACTGCACTCCGCTCGTGCATGCAGCCTCACGCGCTGCAGGATGGGACAGAGACGTGAGAGTAATCGTCAGCGGCATCTGAGACTCTGAGGCTCTAGGCGCTTCAAATAAGCTTCTGTTCGCTCGCGGAAAGCGCGAGGCAGATCAACCGAGACTGTACAGTCCGTCCGGAATCTTCAGTGAGTCGGAATCTTCGTTGCCTCGCGCTTTCCGCGAGTGAATAGTATCATATTTGAAGCGCAGGAAGGCGCCGCGAGCTCAATTCAGGTATCGGGCGAGTTCCGCGCACGATTTGAGGCGATACCGTACCTACTGAAGGTCCCGGACGGACGCCACAGCCTCGGTTGATTTGCCTCGCGCTTTCCGCGAGTGAATAGTATCATATTTGAAGCGCAGGAAGGCGCCGCGAGCTCAATTGAGGTGTCGGGCGAGTTCCGCGAACGATCTGAGGCGATACCGTACCTACTGATGGTCCAGGACGGACGCCACAGCCTCGGTTGCGTTGCCTCGCGCTTTCCGCGAGTGAATAGTATCATATTTGAAGCGCAGGAAGGCGCCGCGAGCTCAATTGAGGTGTCGGGCGAGTTCCGCGAACGATCTGAGACGATACCGTACCTACTGATGGTCCCGGACGGACGCCACAGCCTCGGTTGATTTGCCTCGCGCTTTCCGCGAGTGAATAGTATCATATTTGAAGCGCAGGAAGGCGCCGCGAGCTCAATTGAGGTGTCGGGCGAGTTCCGCGAACGATCTGAGACGATACCGTACCTACTGATGGTCCCAGACGGACTGTCTCGACAGTCTCGCCTCGCGCTTTGCGCGAGCGATTTCGGAGTTGAATTTGTGAGTTTTAGTCTGGAATACCGTAATCCCAGTCAATTTCAGGAGAACGCGATACCGTACACGCCCCCGCGGAAGCTTCCAGAGATCTTCTTTGTCCCTATAGTTGAAGAAGAAGTCAACAGGTGAGAAAAACGCAAGTTTCTCAATTTTACAATTACGGTAGCTTCAGATCAATCCACCGTATCATCACGCATCATCCCAAAGATCTCCCGTTGTGGATTCGCCGCATTCAACGGCAGCATTCTCTGATCCCGGCAAAGGCGCCTGATGACGGTGGGACGCCCCGGACCTTTGGATTACGTGCGCGTCGACTCCGATCGGCGGTTGACCGCTGCCGGCACCTCAACCGGCGCCGCGGCGACTCGTCGCGACTTCGCGCTTACAGCGCGAAGAACGCATTCATAGCGCACAGAATCAGCGCTTTGTGCCGTTGAATGCGGCGAATCCACAACGGGAGATCTTTGGGATGATGCATGATGATACGGTGGATTGATCTGAAGCTACCGTAACCATGAAATTGAGAAACTTGCGTTTTTCTCACATGTTGCCTTCTTCTTCTACCATAGGGACGAAGAACACCTTTGGAAGCTTCCGCGGAGGCGTGTACGGTATTGCGTTCTCCTGAAATTGACTGGGATTACGGTATTCCAGACTAAAACTCACAAATTCAACTCCGAAATCGTCTCTCTGATCGAAACAAGCGAGCGGAACAAACATGTACACGGGGATAACGGTAGCGTAGTCCGTTCCGTGCTTGCGGCTCACGGGCGAGGTACGGTAGCGGGATCACGAATTCTCTCGGACCGTCCCTCCATCGCATGGTCATGTCCTGAAAAACGGTGAAATTATGAAATTTTCGTCAAAAATACCGTAAAATTGAGCATAATCCTCACGCGGTCACACGCCGTCCTGTCGCAGGTAGGATCCTCAGCAAGCTCTCCATGACGTCTTCCACCGAGTCGCACCCGCACTTTGTCCTCTAAGCAGATGGCGACGTCAGGACTGCACGCCTTGTTGAATCGATCCTTGATTTGGGGGGATTGTCGCCCTGTGTGGGTCGTGTTCCAGTGCCACGGTCCCGCAACGTCGTCTTCCTGGAGTAGGCACAGGCAAACGGTGCTGCAACGCGGTCATTGAAGTGCGAAGAAACGATTTGATTACGGTACCTCATATCTTCAAAACCGATATGGTGATCGTCACTGATATCATAGTCCGCTCCGTGCACAGCCTGCGGCTCACGGGCGAGGTACTTGTCGCGAGACGCGAGTTATTGTATATTAATTATCAATTAATCGTTCCTTTCCATCGCCTCCGCATTCATGCATAATGTATTTCTTTGTTTGCTAAAGGGTATATATCACGCTTTTCGTTCTGTATAGTTTCACTGTGGAATAAATTGTGTTAGTCTATCGGACGATTCCACAACAGTGGCGACCTCGGCGACTTCGCCTGCAACCTGCTTGGGCCTCTCCTAGCCCCCCTCGGACCTCTCAGCGTCCCTTCGGACCTCTCAGCGTCCCTTCGGACCTCTCCGCGTCCCCCTTGGACCTCTCAGCGTCCCCCTTGGACCTCTCAGCGTCCACCTTGGACCTCTCAGCGTCCCCCTCGGACCTCTCCGCGTCCCCCTTGGACCTCTCCGCGTCCCCCTCGGACCTCTCCGCGTCCCCCTTGGACCTCTCCGCGTCCCCCTCGGACCTCTCCGCGTCCCCCTTGGACCTCTCCGCGTCCCCTTTGCAACTCCACGCTTCCTTCCACACGTTCGCCTACAATGTCTGGACACATTCGACAACTACTTGGCCCTGCCCGATCTCGGCTGAAACGCTTTCTTCATGGCCTCACTCTCCTTATTCCCACAGAATTTGATGCTTCCGCACTAACAGGAGAAGCCCTTGACGACTTTCGCTCAGATCTTCAAAATGAAAAGAACCGAATCGACCAAGAAATTCGTCGTACGCGTCAGCTCAACGAACAATGGCGTGCCCTCATTGCCTCTTCCTCATCACTCGACGAAAAACGCGATGAAGAAACACTCTACAACAGTTTCATGCAAATTGGGCCGAACGTTGATGCTCTCCTGAAAGACGCCCTTGACGCTCTGCAACTCATCGCCAAAACGGAAAACGCATTGCCTCCTCCCGTTTCTACGGACGCAAGTACTTATGGACCGAACCCCTTTTCCGCTCTTCCCACTGCTGGATTGAACACCACGATTGGACTCAACTCATCACAGCCGCTCTCTCTGGTGAATCTTCCGAAACTTCGCATCAAGGAATTCCATGGTGATCTTCTCCAGTTTACGCCCTTCTGGAATGCGTTCTTCTATTCCGTCGACAACCAACCTCTGCCAGCTACGACGAAGCTCACCTACCTGTTCAGCTTCCTTCGTGGTGCGGCTTACGACTCCGTTTCAGGTTATGCTATTACGGACGCCAATTATCCCATCGTCGTCGCGACTCTTCGTCGACGTTTTGGAAACATGGACGCCGTAAAGAAGGCTCTTTCCTCCAAGTTACAGTCCATTCCAGCAGCCCGTGACCGAATTCAAGATCTTCGACACACCTATGAGGTTCTGGAACAGCTACTTCATCAACTTGAAGCCCTTGGATGCCCCACTGACAATTACCAGACGATGGTTCTCTTGGAATCAAAGTTGCCCCAACGCATCCGTTTGGAACTCGTCAAATCAAAGAATGCTTCCACGGCTCCTTGGTCTTGCAGCCTACTTCGTCAGTCGCTGAATCAGGTGTCTCCAACGAGGAAGAAGTTCTCCGTGCCGATGAGTCTTTCCCGCATGACCACCGTCAAGAGCATCACACTCTGAGTACGAATCACCGCAACCGTGCTGCACGAGGCAGTTTCGACAATGGCAATCACATGGGACAACGTGGACAACGAGGAAATCGACAACAGACTCAACAGCATCGCCATAACCAGCAATGTTCCTTCTGTCAACAGCAGCATCGCACCATGGACTGCGGAACTTACGGTACCTTGGCTCAACGACGCGATCGAGCTCGAGACCTTCAGTTGTGTTACAACTGTCTCAGCTCCGACCATCGCGTTACCGAATGTTCCTCCACCCGCAACTGTTCTCATTGCAATCGACGTCATCACTCTCTTCTTTGCTTATCATCTAACCTCTCCGGACATGGACAAGGACAACGTCAACATGGCTCCAACTCTCGTCAACTTAACAACTTCTCATCTTTTCCAGACAATCGTCAGCAGAATTCTCCTCATGGATCCACTCCGACTCAGAATCGACGCTTTGCAAGCACTCCTGGACAGCGACAGTCTCCAAAGTTCCACAAACAGCAGCAGGGACAACAGCGATTCCACAACGCTGGTCGTCCACAGACTCATTTCACCGCAGAAATCGATTCTTTTGATTTCGACGATCCACCTGTGCACTTCGCGACTGTCTACAATCAACTTCCACACGACGATCCCGACAAAGTTCACAACACAACTGCTGTGGTTCAAGGAACCGACGAATCGACCGACAACGCACTCCCACAACGTGAACCGGAAGATGTTCTTCTCATGACCGTAAAGGCGACAGTGTACAATCCTTCTGACGGGAACCTGATGGAGGAAATTTCCATTTTCATTGACACTGGCAGTTCCAAAACCTACGTTTCGTCCGAATTGGCAAAGAAACTACAACTACCATCTTCCGAAGTTCATCCTTTCACGGTCTCTACGTTTGGGAACAAGGATTCGCTTACTTTCGACAGCGCTGTCGTGACGTTGGCTCTCAAAAGGAACACTCTCTCTGACACTCTCCTCTCCGCTCAGGTCATCCCTCATCTCACCGGCCCTCTTCGCAGCTGTCACGTTCCCGAAGACCAGCTCTCTCAATTTCTTACCAATTCTCTTCAAGAAGTACCTTTGCGTACAGCTTATGTTCAACCTAGCATTCTCCTTGGTACCGATTATCTCTGGTCGATCTTGAACATCCGCGGAATGGAAACACTTCCAACTGGTCATCATCTCCTTAGCACATCTCTTGGACCTGTTATCACTGGCACCAGTTGGCACCCGCCCTCGCGAGGCCAAGCTGTTACCTTTAGCGCAATCACACAATCCGCAAAGCCCGACAAAGATCCTGTCTTGTCTCAACTGATTGAAACGTTCTGGAAGTTGGATTCCATTGGAATCGAAGAGCCCACTAGTCTCACGGACGACGACGTTGCTTTTCAACAATTCAAGGCTACTGTTCAACGAAAAGGCAACCGCTACGAAGTGAAATGGCCTTTCAAAACGCCTCATCCCGATCTTCCCGATAACTACGTGTTAGCTTATCATCGACTCCGCACGGGACTCCAACGTCTTCAGCAACGACCCGACCTTCTCGATCAGTACGATGTTTACTTCAAGGATCTTCTGTCTAAGGATATTATCGAACCCGTCGACACTGCAAAAGAACCCGATGGCCCTCTCATTCACTACCTTGCCCATCACGCTGTCATCACACCTCAGAAAACGACGACCAAGCTTCGCATCGTTTTCGACGCTTCAGCTACACGCGGTACCTCGAACAGTCTCAACGATTGTTTGCATCGCGGTCCGATTCTCTTGCCGAATTTGGTTGGAATTCTTTTGCGCTACCGACAAGCTCCAATTGTGGTGGTTTCTGACATTGAGAAGGCATTCCTCCAAGTCCTACTCTCGGATCCTGACCGTGAAGTGACGCGATTTCTCTGGGTTCGCGACACGTCTCGCCCGCTATCGAAGGATAATCTCATCGCTTATCGCTTTAAACGCGTTGCGTTTGGGATCATCTCGAGCCCGTTCCTTCTTCAGGCTACGATCCAACATCACTTGGAAAGCACTCAAGCACCACTCTCCACAGAGATTCTCGACAACATCTACGTTGACAACGTTTTCCTGACCGCATCAACAACGGAAGAAGCCATCATGAAGTACCGCTCCTCTCGTTCGACCTTCGATGAAGCCTCCATGCATCTTCGGGAATTCAACTCTAACGACAAGTGCTTCAATTCGTTTCTCACGTCTCAACATGGGAAACTCGATACCAACATCAAGTTTCTGGGAATCAAATGGAACACGGAATCCGATACCATCTCTTTTTCTGCTCCTGTCTTCGTCGGTGACACCGCGACCAAACGACTTCTCGTCAAATGGCTTGCATCTTTCTATGACCCTCTTGGCCTTCTGGTTCCGGCAATTCTCGAGGTCAAACTTTTCGTACAATTTCTCTGGATGTCGAAATACGACTGGGACCAACCACTAGTGTCCACTGATCTACTCCAATGGCAACGAATCACGAACAACAGCTCTCACTTCACTCTCACTCAGCCTCGTCGCATCTCTACTTCTCCAGGTGCCTCCTACCAGCTCCACATCTTCGTGGATGCCTCTCAAGATGCTTACGCTGCCGTGGGTTATCTCCGATGCTCCGATTCGAACTCCTCTCGCTGTTCCTTACTGATGTCTAAGAGCCGACTCAGTCCAACCACTCGTCTGTCAATTCCCCGATTGGAACTAATGGCCGCCTTATCTGGAAGTCGGTTGGGCCTCTTCTTACTGCGCGAACTTCACCTGAAAATCGACAAAGTGTTCATTTGGTCTGACTCCTCTTGTGTCTTGTCTTGGATCCTCGGCAGTCATCACAATCTACCCGTTTTCGTCCGCAATCGCATCAATTCCATCAAGGATATTGGGAAAACGTTCGAATTTCGTCATGTGCCGACCGATGACAACCCCGCCGACATTGCATCACGCGGAATTCCCTTCACAGACCTTCCTTCGCACCCGCTCTGGTGGAACGGACCCAGCTGGCTGATAAACAACGAAGACAAGTGGCCTCGACTTCCCGCTTTGCAATCAGCACCTGCAACTACTCGTGATCCATGGGATGAATACGATTCGAAAGCCGTCACTCACTTTTCTGCTTCTACCAACGTGAATATTTTCTCTCTACTGCCTGCTCCCACAGTCTGCGGATCTTGGGACAAGTTGGTCATCACAGTTATGTTCATTTTACGAATGGTTTCCAATTTTCTCCGTGCGGCCAAGAAGGGAACATCTGCCGTCTGTCAATGGACTCCGACCGGCAAATTTCGCGGAATTCACAGTCTCTCTTCTCGCCAGGACAAGATCTGCGCTCTCAAGAATCAGCTGACTCCCGCCGACAGATTGAAGGCCGAGACTCTTCTCCTTTTGCACGCTCAACACTCGCATCCCCCGTCACAGCACGAACAACTCACTCTCCGCATGTATCAAGACACTGAGGGGATATGGAGATGCTTCAATCGTCTACGGCATTCCGAGAATTACAACAACGACTGCATCTACTTACCGCGGAATGCTCCGATTACTCAGCTCGTCATTTTGGATTATCATCGTCAACACCTTCACTGTGGCGCTACACACACTCTCGCTCAAATTCGATCACGCTTCTGGATCCCTCGAGGAAAAGCGACCGTCAAGAATGCACTTCAACACTGTTTGACCTGCCGCCGCTTTGTCTCGAAACCGTTCCGCTTACCTCCAATGCCTTCTCATCCCAGCTACAGAGTGCAACCTCACAAACCCTTCATGTTTGTGGGTGTGGATTACATGGGACCTCTCACCATTCGCGTCAATTCCGAGCGCAAGAAGACCTGGATTTGCCTGTTCACTTGCTTAACAACACGCGCCGTTCATCTGGATATCGCATTGGATTTGTCCGCTCAAACTTTTCTGCTGATCTTTCGACGCTTCATTGCTCGACGAGGAACGCCGACGAATCTTCTAAGCGACAATGGCACACAGTTTGTCCTAACGAACAAGACGCTCTCCTCTGCGTTCAGTCAACGCATCCAGTGGCATTTCATTCCCGCGATGTCACCCTGGAGCGGTGGACTCTACGAAAGATTGATTGTCATGGTCAAAAATTGCCTCAGAAGAGCCGTTGGACGCCAAGTCCTGACTTACGAGAATTTTTTGACCCTCCTGCTTGAGGTTGAAGCCGTTCTCAACTGCCGACCGATCACTCAGGTCTCTCCGGAGTTTCCCGATTGTATCCTGCGACCTATCGACTTTTTGATCCCTAGGGGAGAATTTGTGAACCCTCCGCTTACCGATGACTTCGACGGCGATGAAACCTGGCTGCCTACCGACATTTCCACAGCTGACAAACTTCTGACGATCTGGAAATCTTCTCAGAAAGTGCTCGACGTCTTTTGGGACATTTGGTCTACTGAGTACCTGTCTTATCTCCAAGAACGAAGTCAGTTTTGGCACAAGTCACCCCGAAGTACGACCAATCGTGACCCACTCGTCGGAGAATTGGTTCTCATCTCAGAAGAACGTCAATCACGTGGATTTTGGCCTCTCGCAAAGATCATCTCGCTCTTACCGTCCAAGGACAATGAAATCCGCGCTGTCCGACTTTTACTGCCCAACAAAGAGGTCATCACGCGTCCGATTTCTCGTCTCTTTCCTTTGGAAGTTCAGTCTGATCTTCCACTCGTAGATGAAGACCTACCGAAGATTCAACATGAACAGAACACGACCCACGAGCTCGCCCCACCGTTAAGAAGAAGCGAGCGGCTGAAGAATCAACACCAAGTCACTTCCTTTGCGTTAGGGTCCGCATCGTCCTCTTCGAAACTCTTCCTCTTACCTTCTTTGACGCCGACCATCTTACTCCTTCTGTTGATGCTCTCTCCCTCACACTGCGCACCTGTTCTCAATGCATCAGAGACCTCACTTCCGGAGTTGTTCGTCAAATGCGCCCAGGGAGGAATTCAAGCTCACATTCCATCCACTTTGGCCGTCCTTATGGAAATCTGCTCTTCCTTTTATTGTCAGAACGTAGCTGCTATCCCGCAAGACGACATCTTCTTACTCCCTACATCGATTGTTGCTTACGATTACGACATACGAGTCCGTGTTTGGATTGAAGGAGAGCTTGTCTACACCCACAAGGAGCGTTGCCCCGCCGCCCCTTTCTGTGAAACGATTCGCTGCAGTGCCTGCTGGCTGAGACTTCGAAATCCTCAGTGCTACGACAAACTTGCCATCGCCTTCATTTTCTTTGGTCTCTACTTCCTTGCTTCCATCATGGCCAACCTCTACCGCTGCTGTCGACTGTTTCGGCTACTTTTTCATGTTATCAAGTACATCCTGATGTTCCCGTTTCCGCGCCGAAGAGGACCCGATCTTAACTACTTCCATCAGCGATACGCTTTGGCTCTACTCTTCATCGTCGTGCCGCTCGCTTTCGGATGTCGCGAAATCACCACAATTACGGGTTCTGCTTCCAAATGCTTCACAATCAAGAAAGGAAATTTGACCGGGAAACGAACTTGCATGTTTGACACCTCAACACTATTATCCTTTGCACCTTCGGATGGACCAGTATGCTTCTCAGCCAAGGACGACAAAGGCAACTCAATGGGATTCCTCGAAGTAACCGTAGCTGACATCAAAGTCAAGTGTCAAAAGAAATCCGAATACTTCACACTCCTTTGCCGTCGAATCACGTAAACGCTGCTATCGTATGGGAGCGTGTAAGGACGACTTCTGCGCCACGGTGAAGTCGAATACGAGTCTTCCAGACCTGTCAGACGAGGCAAACAGGAGTCTTGGCCACAGTTTTTGCCAAGCGAGCTGTGGCTGTCTTTTCTGCGGCTGCGGCCTCTGCCACGAACAAGCTTGCCTTTTTCATCGCATTTTTGCCCGCCGGACAACTGCGTTGAACTACGAGGTTTTCTCTTGTCCCACATGGAGGTTTGAGGTCATGGTTTATGTTCGCATATCAATCAACGGCCACACCACGAATCACACCCGGATTCTCACCACCGCTGGGTCGCGCCAAGACGGGACACCTGACGTCAGTTCACCGCGAGAACGCAACCACCTCTACATGTCGTTAGTCAGCCAGTCTCTCCCGCCCATCCCTCTACTCAGTTCCAAGTTCCTCACTACCGTTCGAACCAGGAAGCTACAAGGACTTCATACTGCGCTCATTGCAGCATCCGACGTGAACCAACCAGTTAGCGGTACCGTTGGCCAGTTACAGTGCCCTTCCGCAAAAGACGCCGCGATCATGAAGTGCAAATTTCCAACATCAATTTGCATCTGCTCTGCTGCCGAAACTACAGTTGCCTGTCACTGTCCCAAGCAAGATCTTAGTCAACTCGTTCGATCAAAGGAGTACGTCCTGCCGCTTACCACCAGTGGATTCTTCCTCGAACCATATGGAAATGCTGTTCTCGGACGTTTTACATACATCGCTAATCTCCAACTGCAAGTTACTCTTAATTCGGTACGATTGATCCACATGGTCAGTCACTCAATGTGCCACCTGAACGCTACCGAGGCTCAAGGATGTTTCAACTGCCGAACTGGAGCGCAACTCTTCGTCTCTTGCCAATCAGACCAGATAACCGCTGCAGAAATCCGTTGTAACGGTGACCACGAGTTCATCGTCGAGTGTCAACCCGATTCCAAGTTAACACCAGTTACGTTGATAATCACTACTTCTACCGTCGATCTCTTCTGCACAGCGAAGTGTCCAGGAAGTGTTTCGAATTTTACCATCACTGGCACGTTGATCCCCGCGCACGAACCTGACGTCATCGAAGATTCACCGGCCCACCAACAGACGCCTGAGATGATGGAAGTCGATGATTCGTCGCCCTTTACCGATGCTTTTGCGAATGTTATGGCCATCGTTGGATCCATTAGCGACACTATTCTGAATTTATGGCCTTCTCTTCATGGATTTCTCTTCTTTCTTGTTGCATTCATTCTCGCTTCCTTCATTTTTCTGTATGTCATCTTTCCTCGCTTTTGGGGCGTCTATCTTCCTTTAAAAAAGAAAGATTGAGGTAAATATTGGGCTCTTTTCCTTTTGTCTCTTGTCTCCGTCGGAATGTCGCGAGACGCGAGTTATTGTATATTAATTATCAATTAATCGTTCCTTTCCATCGCCTCCGCATTCATGCATAATGTATTTCTTTGTTTGCTAAAGGGTATATATCACGCTTTTCGTTCTGTATAGTTTCACTGTGGAATAAATTGTGTTAGTCTATCGGACGATTCCACAACAGTACTGTAGCCGGGACAATTCCTTTTGGTCTTGAGCGGGATTGAGAAGTTGACGACGTCATTTCAGGGCACCGCGATCCTCGAAATGTTGAAGTGGTCACCTGGTTTCACAGCCGGGTAAATTCGCCTGAAACATAGAAATCTTGGTTAATAGGACGAAAATGGCGACTTACAGCGAGAATACGGTAACAGTGAGGGAGAGAATACTGATAAGAAGCACGAATCTGAATTGAAACTGGAAGGACGCAGTGATGAGGAGAGCGAGAGATTAACCTACTGATTTCATCACTTCAAATGACGGGAAAAGGCAAAACAGAGAACGGGGAGAACGGTCGCAGGGATTCCGTCAGTTCAGAAACGCACAAGTCAGCGATGAAACATATCATAGCCGATGATGACTCGAATGCCGACCATGAGATCCGACCGTGAGCTGAAGAGGTCCGATGCCAGGTGTAGACGACCGCGTCGGCGATTTCTTCCGGGTTTCCCATGCGACCCGTGATGTGCGCGCAGATCTGCTCGAGGACCTGAAAATGCACAATTTACGCTAGATTAATAACACGTATTATGACAAGGAAAATTTGAGAAAATCGCCAGAAATCAAAATGCATGGATTGCGCTGGAATTTCGGATTATTTGGATACGCAGAGGAGAGCATGCGTTGTGGCTTCAAAAATCGTATAAACTCGGCGCCAGCCCGGACATCATCGGATTATGGCTGATAAACGCTCCCAGAAATCGTGAAAAGTCGCACCTTTGGCGGCATAGATTCCGTCATCGGCTTTGCGATGAATCCGGGCAAAATGCAGTTGAAGCGGACGTTCTTCTTCGCGGGCGCCTTCGCCGTTTGCTGACGTCACAAGCGAAGGCGGATTGCGCTCCGGCATCTGAAAATCAAAATCAACGTGAAATTCGCCCAAAATCAATTGCCGCACCTTCAGCGCGCTGGCGGCACGTTTCCTCCGTCGGCAAATCGACGAGGAATCGAAGGAAGTCTTTGGAAAACGAGAAGCGACAAACACTCGCGAAAGCGCCGGAAAGACACCGGAGCGGCGGACGCGGCGGGTCGAGAAATCGATGACCAGGACGAGCTTCCCTACGCAGCCACAGCCCAAAATCAGCTGAAATCGACATTGTTTTAGTCATGGATGCGTGCCAAATGGCGGTAGAGTGTACTACCTGCTGAGATTGCAGCCTCCACTCCTCACGCCGATGGTCTATTAGTATTACCTGGCGACCGGCGGTCTTCGGCTCGTTCTATGAAATCGCCTTCCATGGTCTATCGTACGAATCGAATGTCGACCTCGGCAGTTACCAACAGAAGCCTTCGTATTCGCTGTTGTTCAGCGCCGACCACGACGAATCGGGGAGGCGAGGCACGTCGGAGTTGATCGTGACTGGTAAAGCACACGATGTGGGTCTGAAAAACGAATAAATAGAGAACAGAGCAGCGCGAATGCGAAGAAATCAGCGGTTGTGAATCATTGAGAGCGCACAAGAATAGAACAATGGAAATGGAGCTTGGCCTGGGCGTTGCGGTAATCAACCGAGAGCAGAACGAGGCGACGAAAAGCGCGAGACGCGTACGCTTCCACGAGGACGAAGAGCGAAGACGGCGAGTCGCATGAATGGCGCTTCTACGAGCACCGCAAGCGGAAAGAGGAGAACGTCGCCATGAACTGATCGCTCGCGCATGTGTTGCGCCTCTCCGCAATTGCCCCACCAGGCGCGGCTCTAACTCACAAACTCTAACTCACTAACTCTCAATTGTCAATCCCATATAATTTCGCTTCCTTCGTCCGCAAATTGCGGAGGCTCTGGAAAAACATCCAAATCGCACATGGAGCGACAACTCCGATGCCGAGGACGAAGTCGTCGACCAAGTTGTGTTTGAGCGTTTGCTTCGCCTCCGCACCGATCATCGCAACAAAGCGTCGGATTGTCGGCGTGACGGAGGGCGCAACACGAGCGTCCGCGATTGACGCAGGCGCGCGTCGTCGATTTGACGACGGAGGACACGACAGGACAGCTCGTCGAAAGTGCGGCGATTGATTTTGGGCGAATTTAACGCTGATTTCCTTGATTTTCAGATTCCGGAGCGTAATCCGCCTTCGCTTGTGACGTCGGAAGTGACGGAAGTGAACGGATTGTTCGATTTCGTGAAGACCAACTTTGCCGCGACTCAAATCCTCAAAAGTCGTTGATGTGAACCTCAAGGGGACGTTCCTGGTTCGTTTACACCCTGATTTCGGCTCTAATCCGGTATTACAGATCACTCAAGCCTTCACGCCTCGTGCTGGAGCAACAATCGCCCCAATCCGTGGTGAACAGCTCGTGAATTGTTGGGAAATCGTGCAAAATTTCGGTCAAACAAACTACGCGGCGAGAAAGGCCGGCGTTGTTGGATTCTCGAAGAGCGCGGCGAAGGAGCCCGCGAAGAAGAACGTCCGCGTCAACTGCATTATGCCCGGTTCATCGCAACGCCGATGGCGGAAGCTATGCCGCCAAAGGTTCGAGTTTTGACGATTTCTGGGAGCTTTTATCAGCCATACGTGTTATTAATCTATCGTAATTCCTGCATTTTCAGGTCCTCGAGCAGATCTGCGCGCACATCCCGATGGGTCGCATGGGAAACCCGGAAGAAATCGCCGGCGCCTCGCCGGGATGCTTTTTCGAGGCGCGACCAGTCGCTGCGGCCTCGGTGGAGGTGCCGGCAGCGTTTCCTCGCCGATTGGAGTGGGAATCGCACGGAACCCGAAGGTCCGGAACGTTCCGCGCCTCGCCGGAGGTTTATGATGTCCGTCAAATGTCGACCGGTTGGGCTTTGGTCGCTCCAATGAATACACCGAGAGAAACAAGTGCAAAAGAGTAACAACATTTAGATAAACAACAAGTTACGGAGGAATGAAAAACAACTCTTATTACACAACAGAAGACGAACTGGGCTTGAATCAGACGAGGTCACTTCAATCTAAAACGCACCTTCGTTGCGGCACAACCCCACTTGAACGACTTACAACAGTAGCATTATCAGTTTGCTTGGCGGCTTCTCTGGCCTCTTCTACGACGTCGAGAAACTGTGCAATCTCCCGGCAATAACGACCCTCCACAAGATAAGCGCAGATGCTTCCGAGTTCACGGCGCTGTTCGATCACAGAGCTCGAATTCTACACCTTGTTGATCAGACGTTTCTTGTAGTCGTCGAGGTCAGCCAGTTCGCTCTTCAGCAAACTTTCAGAGTCGACAACTTCGCTGTCGATCAGCAGGACATCGCTCCCCCAAGCTTGATTCTTGTTGTCTTCCAAGTGAACCGCTTCGAGCGAGGCGAGCTGATGAATCTGCTTCGAATCACGAGTGGAGTGCGTGTAGACCAAGGCATTCTTCGTCTTGAGTTTGAATTCGATAGCCCAACTCAGGATTCCGCAAATCTTCGCCAGGTTCCCCGCTAAGTCCGCCATTTTGTCCGAACTTCCCCTACGACCGCTTCAAAGTTCATCACAGGCTTCCGATCACAAACGATGCGCACAAAATTTCCGGCTTCGTCGGAGCTTCCGTAGCGATACGTAGGAATTGTGAGATCTTCTGACAGCTCCATCATTCGAAATTCAATGTTATCGGCCTCGATACTGAGCTCATCCAGCAGTTCTTCTTCGCTGCAAACGATAACGTTCTTCAAACTCTGTTGTCCGATCAGGAATTTGACTTCAATAAGCTTCGATCGGATAAGCGAAACCAGGTGCTCCTCGTCGTCACTCTCGCTTCGTTGTGGAATGACAACGCAGGCGAGATGAATCTTCCCGGCTTGCTCGATGTGCGTGTCCATATCGAAGAAGTTGATCACCTGCTGCTTATTGCGGACAACTTCGTCCCCACCGGTCACCGCATTGATGAATTTTTTCGAAAGAGTTTCGTTAGTTGAGAACCCGGCAACGTTGTAGAGGTCGTCAGCGACAGAAGAAGAGACGCGCTCCCGAAAAACGTGCTTCGCAGAGTTGCAGCGGACTTCGGTTCCTTGGAGCGGATACGATCCACATTCGCAGACGCACAAAACTTCTAGGGCGAACTTGACTTGCGAGCGACAACTTCCGCAAAGCCACTCTATTAGCTGTGGGCTGCAGCCGTCGTTCTCTTGCGTTCTCTTGCATCCATGATGTAAAATGATTACGGTAGTGACTTCAGGTTTCCATCTCTATAAGATACAACGCATTCATTATTTAAAGATGGATTCCACTCACTTCACACTAGTGAGAACACCTGCAAAGGCGTGCAGATCGTTGCAGCCGTCGTTCTCTTATGTTCTATAGCATTCCATAATTTAATTGGAACATTGCGCAAAGTATGGAGGAGCGTCTTCGTCATCTTGACCTTGAGATGTTTTATCCGCCTAAATCGCCTTCGTCCATCAAGCACGGAAACTCAACTTACAAATAATGCCAAAGCCCGCATATCGGTGAACAGGACGTACTGAATCGGCAGAAACCAGTTCTGCTCCCTCGCCTTTTGCAGTACTTCCTTGTTCGAGAATTGGACCAACGCCACTTGACCCTCGTATGCGGCTTTCATGTCCTCTTTCCGGTAGACCAAGTAGAGGACCGACAGGCAATCGCTCTGTCGACCCAGGGCTCGCAGTTGCGGTAAGGACGATTCGTTCGCCACTCCTCCATGTCTTCTAACTGAACTAAATCCTCGCAAACGTGTCCAGAATCGCTTGCTTACCCAGAGAAACTTCAGTTGCGCATGAGAGTCGCTCAGAGAGAACAGCGCTGATGCCGAATCCGCGTCCTCCCACATCCCACATCAACGAAATGGCGCTGTTGTAGTATTGGGCGAAGCTTCGGATTTCTTCCATTTCGCCGAATTCTGAAGTTAATTTCAACAATACCACTAGTTCCGCGGCCACACGCAAAGTTGGTGTCGAATTTTTAAAATCGTCGATGGTGAGTCGTTCGAGTGCCGCACTTTTGCACTGGAGCTCAGTCGCACTGCACTGCCCCCGAAACAAGCGTACCACAGAAATTCTCCGAGTTTAAACTCAAAATATCGAAACGGCGCACGAATGCTCTTGGTGTCAATCACGGTCTTCGCGTTGTCAAAGCGACTACACAGTTTCCAGGTGATCTCTGTGTTCTCGAGATCCTCGGGGGCGCTCTGCAGGAAAGACTTGCAGAGTTCCAGGATTTCACGGTTTTCGTACGTGAGTCGCGAGATAGCCGACCGAAAACTCTGAAACGAGTGACGTAGTTCGGGATTAAAAAACCGCCGCTCACCAGCGATATTGGCGCTTTTGCGGTTAACAATGGCCATCAGATGCATGACCTGATGGAAATCGACGTCACGGAGAGTTTCGAGCCAGTGTTCTTGTCCATGAGATCGCGAAAGAAAATCGATCCAAATACCGGCGAGCAGCGAGTGAGGACCTGGAATAATAGAGCTTGATTTACGACATCCCGCGTGTTTTTTGACTTTCATGGAGAGAAAAACGATTCTTCTGTCGACGTAGAAACGCGCGGCGTCGTCGGCACCGCAGATGAGTTCGTTGCTGGGCGAAGACAAGTCGATGATGAAGCTGCTGAACAGAGAATGACGAAAATCAGGGATAATTGGACGAACCTGATGACTTCCACGTTGATCTGGAGACGCGCTACGTCGACAGCCGACTGAAGCAGTTTCGTCTTGCATTCGGTGGGTTTGGTGAGCGAGTCGAAGGCGATTCTCAACTGAAACGGAGTACAGGACTTTGTGCATTGAACTGAGGGGATACTTACGTGGCTGAACGGCGATGGATTCCCAGGAGAGAGGATTGCGGCCTTTGCGTCGCACCTCCACAGAAGAGTTTCGTTGTTCTTGATGGGTTGACAGCCGAGAGTGACGGAGCAATTGAATGGGTTGTAGCGGCATTCGACGCGCCTGGAAGAGCGTTGTGAATGCGAGGAGTTGGTGGATGAGGACTTACCAGCTGAAACCTCCGTGTTCAACGCTGTTCTGCGAGAATCGCCACGAAGAATTGGAGCCGCCGGGAAGATCACAGGTGATCAAAAACGTGTCCGACATATTCGTGCTGAAAGCGAAGGAGAATGAGATGAAATCACATCAAGATGGGTTCCTAGACGAACGTGCGATTTTTATCAAATCGTCAACGACATCTAGAACCCTGCCACATCAATCAATCAACATCACGAGAAATCACGGATGGATCACGAAAAACATGATGTTTCACGCACGATGTTGATTTCCCCTTCTTGCTCTCCCACGGAAGAGCGCGTTTACCGTACACTGCATGCTCTCCTATCGTTGCGGGAACCGAAATAATATTAAATCCAATCTACCGAACAATTAGCCAGTCCAAGAATGGATTTGATGTGATGTCATCAAGTCTTCACAAGTTGAACATGGAGAACAAAGGTTCCGACCAAAACATGAGTTGGCACCAATGACTGATCAGATGACAAATTTTGCGTTGATTTCCATGATTTGCGCTCTTTGTCTCGCAAAAATATTCTGGATTTCGACTTCCAGAGAATGCGGCCACTGTGCACGACCTCTATTGAGATTGGCTGTCCTCTAAAAAGTGAACTTAACAAAATGATTATCTTATTTGGCGACACATTTGTAGCAATTGCAATGCACAATTAATATACACAAAGCTCCGAATCGTAATAAATCTGTGGAGCATAATGAAAGATCAGCAATTGAAAAAATTAAACAAGTTCCTTCTACAATTAACGGTTAATTCTCTCCAAGATTCTCTCCAAGGCCGCGATCCGAGTTTGAACTATGGTCCATTGTATTCCGAGCTGCCTTCTTCGCCTGTCCAGTCCCTTGATCGCCTCCTTCAATCTCGTTTCCCTTCTATCCAGATCCAACTTCCACTGGACCAACGCGATGACGGTGAATCCTCCAACCACAGCAGCGACGATCACGCCCTTCTCCAGTGACATTTGCTAAGCTGAAATAGAATTTTAGATTTACAATCTGCGATTTATCGGGCGCGGCGCGAAGATAACAAGCACGAAATGCGAATCAAATCGTGAACTTTTCCGTGGGTTGATGAAGAGCGTTCCGTTCATTGAACGGAACGTTACAGATTACTGTAGTGACGCTTCCACTGTACCTTCTGAGCCCTGCCTAGACGCTCCTCCGTTTTAGCCAGTTGGCAAAGGATTACGGTACTATGACGATTGATGCTGATCGCCTCGGAGAGCATGCAATGCGCCTCATCAAATTTTTCTCGCTTGTAGTGCACCAGTGCGAGACCGTGGTAGGCTCGGTACTCGTTGGGAGCGTACTGCAGAGCTGTGGTAAACGCTTCGATCGCCTTGTCAGACTGCTCGACGTCAAGCAACTCGTGTCCGAGCAGCGTATAGCCGTATGCAAAGCGTGGATTGCTGCTTGTGGCACGAGTGAGGCACTCGATCGCCATGTCGTGATTCTTCTGGACACTGAAGCAATTTCCATTGACACACCACGCTTCTGCTGTGTCTTCAAAGTCGTCCATCACCGATTTGGCCAATGCGGAAAGCGAATGAGTGTCCTAAAATGATATTGCCAGATTGTGGTAAAATTGATAGAGATTATAGTAAAGATTATAGTAAATAGCTTTTTGAAAATGATAGTTTTGTTAACAAGATGTTTACACCTGAAAAATAAAGTTGACTAACCGAAAATTGGATATACGTCAGATGCTTTGCTATTGACTTCGCAAAATCCCTTCAGTTCATCCCCCGCACAGAAGCGATCTTCACTTCCCGCTTTCCTGAAATCCCAAACATATAATTATTAAAAAAAAGACAGGTTCTCTTACACTATAATCTGCCCCAGAAGCAAATGTGCTAAAGGAGAAGCAGGCGAGTTCTGGAACGAGTGGTGAATCTGGACATGTCCTTCCGCCACCCCTGCTTCGCACAGAGCGAACTCAGCGTCTTGAAGCCTAAAAGCGCGAATTAATCAACCGCATAATATCGCAAAATTGCTTACTCTCCAATCTCATAACTGCTCATGACATACTCCGTTGTGAAAGGAGCGTTTCCTTCCTCAGCATCGAGTGGACTGCCTTGAATCGACGAAGCAGCATCAAACATTTCACCAGAATGTGCAGCGATTCCTACGTGTTCGGAACCACAACCATGATTTCTGGGTCGCGTAATTCTGAAACAAGAGGACCTACAGGAACGGAGAAGAGATTGTGAAGCAACGAAATAAATTATGTCGACCACAGAATCCCAAAAAGCACAATTTTACAGCGTTTCATAATAAATTTCGCCGCAAATTCAAACAAAAATCACAAAAACAATTAAACTGTATTCAAAACCTCGCCTAATAACAACCAAGAAGCGAAATTGAGTCTCATGCGCAGTCACGAGCAGAAAAACGAGTGGCTAAAATGCCAAAAAAATATTCTACACAACTCATAAATGCATCTACAGCTAATTGAGTCCGTACGCACAGACTAATGTCGTCAGAAATCCGTGCTGGCAGGGTTTATCTGAGCAGGCAGAATCACAATGCACCAAAAACAGGAATATATAAATGAAAATTCCTGACAGCCACGCGAACGTTTATTGAAGAAGGAGAAGGAACTGCGGAATACCACGCACACACAATCGACGCAGATCGCGAATATCGAAATTTGACGCGAAGACGACTGCGAAATATAATATTTGGCCACACGCTCGCCAAATATAGGCAAAGTCATTTTGTGGGTGTCCGCGGCGAGACCGGGTTGAAGGTTCACCCGTTCGGCTTTCCCTTCAATTTCCAACTGGAACGCACAAGCGAGCACGAAACTTAGTCTCCTACGTCGCGCACGACGCGTACATTCACAAATCGCGACCCGAACTTTGTTCAGCGGAAAAAGAGCTATGAAGTGCGCCCAGATTCACCGATTTCTGGCAAGTGTGCGCAGACTTGATTCATTGTCGGTCGCGGTCGGTCACTGAAATCGCGCGGCGTTGTTGGGGTTTTTTTGCATGTAACTGCGTTCAAACAACCGTGCCTCTTGGTTAAAATGGTTAATAAGACTCCGCGCATCAGTCCGAACGGCCGACATTTACTTCCAACTGGGAGCCCAAACCCCACAAAATGACTTTGCCTATAATTCCGCAGTCGATCGTTCCGCTGGACAGACAAAACGTAGACATCATGCGCAGCTTGGAGATTAGCTCGCATAGTGCGCTTGACCAACGGACGCTGCGCGCGAGGTGAGCTTTCTGAAGACGTACACCGCGCGTGAGGTGAGCTTGCTGAACGAAGCGAAGAGAAATAAACAGTCAAACAGACGACGCTGACTCCGATCGACTATCGTGGCTTCAGGCTTTGGCTATTGAAGGAGGCGAGGAATGGCGGAATACATCACGCACACAATAACTGCGGCGCGGGTCGCGAATATCGAAAGTTGGCGCGAAGACGACTGCAAAACAAAAAACGTTGCTACACGTTGCTACATACGAAAGGTAGACATCGAACTCTGCCGTTAGCTCGCTTAGTGCGCTTGACCAACGTCCTCGTACGCCGCGCGCGAGGTGATCTTGTTGAACATGGCGAAGAGCTGACGACACCCGTTCAACTATCGTGCGCTTCCGAGAGATGATGACAAAGGCGCTTACGGCGAGTACCTCGCGCTACATGGCGATGAAAGCGGCGTAGGAGAACAAGAATTATTGCTTTTTGTGCGAAACAGCTCCGCCGAGCAAGAGATGATGGAGATGGAGAACGAAAAGGTGATGCCGCGAAACTCGAAAAATAACTCGAACGACGATGTCAAACACAATGTTGCCACATGCTCGTCAAAGAAATCGGGATCCACTCGTTCCGCTAGGCGTAGACATCATGCTCCAGAACAGACGTCAACATGGAGGCGCAGAATGAACCTGGGAAGCTAGCGCGCATGGTGCGCTTGACTGTACCACGTCGTGCGCGATCTGATCGTAGATCGAGGCAAACAAATTCACAGAGCATCGTCGAGACGAAGAGGAGAGCTGTTGATAACGGCGCCTACGGCGAGTACCTCTCGCTCGATGGAGAATGACGAACTGGCGTACGAGAACAAGAATTGTTGCATTGTGCGAGAGACAAACCGCCGAACGTGGAAATGGAGAACAAAGGTTCCGACCAAAACATGAGTTGGCACCAATGACTGATCAGATGACAAATTTTGCGTTAATTTCCATGATTTGCGCTCTTTGTCTCGCAAAAATATTCTGGATTTCGACTTTCAGAGAATGCGGCCACTGTGCACGACCTCTATTGAGATTGGCTGTCCTCTAAAAAGTGAACTTAACAAAATGATTATCTTATTTGGCGACACATTTGTAGCAATTGCAATGCACAATTAATATACACAAAGCTCCGAATCGTAATAAATCTGTGGAGCATAATGAAAGATCAGCAATTGAAAAAATTAAACAAGTTCCTTCTACAATTAACGGTAAATTGTATCCTCGAGAAGCTCCATGTACGCGGTCTGATCGTCAAGTCTTGCCCACTGTGTATCAAGCTGCCTTCTTCGCAGTTCCAGTCCCTTGATCGCCTCCTTCAATCTCGTTTCCCTTCTATCCAGATCCAACTTCCACTGGACCAACGCGATGACGGTGAATCCTCCAACCACAGCAGCGACGATCACGCCCTTCTCCAGTGACATTTGCTAAGCTGAAATAGAATTTTAGATTTACAATCTGCGATTTATCGGGCGCGGCGCGAAGATAACAAGCACGAAATGCGAATCAAATCGTGAACTTTTCCGTGGGTTGATGAAGAGCGTTCCGTTCATTGAACGGAACGTTACAGATTACTGTAGTGACGCTTCCACTGTACCTTCTGAGCCCTGCCTAGACGCTCCTCCGTTTTAGCCAGTTGGCAAAGGATTACGGTACTATGACGATTGATGCTGATCGCCTCGGAGAGCATGCAATGCGCCTCATCAAATTTTTCTCGCTTGTAGTGCACCAGTGCGAGACCGTGGTAGGCTCGGTACTCGTTGGGAGCGTACTGCAGAGCTGTGGTAAACGCTTCGATCGCCTTGTCAGACTGCTCGACGTCAAGCAACTCGTGTCCGAGCAGCGTATAGCCGTATGCAAAGCATGGATTGCTGCTTGTGGCACGAGTGAGGCACTCGATCGCCATGTCGTGATTCTTCTGGACACTGAAGCAATTTCCATTGACACACCACGCTTCTGCTGTGTCTTCAAAGTCGTCCATCACCGATTTGGCCAATGCGGAAAGCGAATGAGTGTCCTAAAATGATATTGCCAGATTGTGGTAAAATTGATAGAGATTATAGTAAAGATTATAGTAAATAGCTTTTTGAAAATGATAGTTTTGTTAACAAGATGTTTACACCTGAAAAATAAAGTTGACTAACCGAAAATTGGATATACGTCAGATGCTTTGCTATTGACTTCGCAAAATCCCTTCAGTTCATCCCCCGCACAGAAGCGATCTTCACTTCCCGCTTTCCTGAAATCCCAAACATATAATTATTAAAAAAAAGACAGGTTCTCTTACACTATAATCTGCCCCAGAAGCAAATGTGCTAAAGGAGAAGCAGGCGAGTTCTGGAACGAGTGGTGAATCTGGACATGTCCTTCCGCCACCCCTGCTTCGCACAGAGCGAACTCAGCGTCTTGAAGCCTAAAAGCGCGAATTAATCAACCGCATAATATCGCAAAATTGCTTACTCTCCAATCTCATAACTGCTCATGACATACTCCGTTGTGAAAGGAGCGTTTCCTTCCTCAGCATCGAGTGGACTGCCTTGAATCGACGAAGCAGCATCAAACATTTCACCAGAATGTGCAGCGATTCCTACGTGTTCGGAACCACAACCATGATTTCTGGGTCGCGTAATTCTGAAACAAGAGGACCTACAGGAACGGAGAAGAGATTGTGAAGCAACGAAATAAATTATGTCGACCACAGAATCCCAAAAAGCACAATTTTACAGCGTTTCATAATAAATTTCGCCGCAAATTCAAACAAAAATCACAAAAACAATTAAACTGTATTCAAAACCTCGCCTAATAACAACCAAGAAGCGAAATTGAGTCTCATGCGCAGTCACGAGCAGAAAAACGAGTGGCTAAAATGCCAAAAAAATATTCTACACAACTCATAAATGCATCTACAGCTAATTGAGTCCGTACGCACAGACTAATGTCGTCAGAAATCCGTGCTGGCAGGGTTTATCTGAGCAGGCAGAATCACAATGCACCAAAAACAGGAATATATAAATGAAAATTCCTGACAGCCACGCGAACGTTTATTGAAGAAGGAACTGCGGAATACCACGCACACACAATCGACGCAGATCGCGAATATCGAAATTTGACAAAGTCATTTTGGGTGCGTCCAGTTTTGTTGAACGATTTAGAACACCGTGATAGTACAGGGTGCTCGTGGTGGGACCCAAACAGTAATTCCCATATTTGTGACTTTTGTTTTGGAAGTTCGTTCTGATTTAGAACAGCTAGTTCAGGGATATCGCGGAAGGGTTATGTTCGTTCTCGTTCAGAAGCAAAGTGATTGTGAGAGATTCAGCCTAAGAGCTGCTAAGAGCTGCGGAAGTGCTGCTGCTTGAAAAAATGCGGTCGGTGATGCCACGAGCAGTAAAAGCGCAAGCTGTTGAGGGAAGAACTAGGAGACTGCGAGACGGGCTTGACGGGCTCGCAGTGCAACAGGCGTGGAGTCCGGAGAAGACTTGGCGCTTCTTACGGAAGTTGCTGTTGAAGCGTGGCTTCGTGGGAGGACTGACGGAGAGTTGAATGTTCATCATTTCAGTCCACGCGCTGTCGGTCTCGACACGGAAGATCTGGACGCCGTCGAGGACCTTATCGTGCATCTTGTTGACGGTCTGGTAGACCGAGGGAATGACGATGAGGAAGGCGACGATCCCCAAAGTGCGGGACGCATCGGCTCTAGTATTGCTAAGAGCGGTTAACGTAGTGCATCTCTTTGCGGTTGTGAAAGAAGCCAAGACTCGCACACAGAGTAGTAGACTGCGAACGGTGGCGCCTGATTCGACTAGCTTGACCATGCGCGCTTCGGTGAGCTGTGCCCACGGACTATGACATACTGCGACGGCTAATGGTACTACCGAGGTCGTTAGCCAGTCTGGAGGACTTAGAGCGGAAGGGCCAAGTCAAGACGATCTGAGAGAGTTCTGTTTATTTCCTTTTCCACGCAAAATCGAGTTGTCAACGAAGATGACCTCGCGACAACAATCTCACGCTCACTCGGTAAGAAAGAGAACAGGCGAGCATTTTGCCCTCAAAGAAAGAGTTCATTGTGCTCCCTTGGTTGAACAATAGCGACAGGCAAGTATTGACTTGACTCACCAGCTGATTTCCCCTTTCTTCATGACACTGACAACTCTTGCAAGGCATGTGAGTGAAATTTAGTGTTCTATATCACTGAACTCCACCGCGATATCCCTGAACTAGGTGTTCTAAATCAGAGCGAACATTGTCATTAGCAGTCGCGAGTATGGGTTTTATCTCAGACCCCACCGCGACATCGGGTGTTCTAAATCAGGACGAACATTGAAAATAAAACAGTCAGAAATATGGGATTTACTAGTTAGGTCCCACCACGAGAACCCTGTACTAGCACGGTGTTCTAAATCGCTGTTCTAAATCGTTCAACAAACCTGTCAACACCGTCATTTTGTGGGTGTCCGCGGCGAGACCGGGTTGAAGGTTCACCCGTTCGGCTTTCCCTTCAATTTCTGTTGCTTCAGCGGTAGGTTCGGTTTGATGTGCCTTGATAAACTCAGCTATGTTGGCCAGGTCGACGGTAGGTTGAGGAGGTTTAAACTGCAAAGGCTACACGTATAAAAAATTTTGTTATGAAATTACCCGTGTCTGGACGCATTCGATATGCAAATGTTCTTGAAGAAGTCTGTATTTTCTGATGATATCCACGCGCAATTTCGTTGGCATAAAAGCATGAGAGGTAATACAGCACCGTAACAATCTCATCCAGCGGTCTTTCTCTGCGCTCAATCAGACTGCGCACTACGTTGTTAAACGACTCCGCTGCATTGGATGTTAAACCGCTTCCAATTTGTGTCTCGTTTAGCCCTAACAACGCCTCATATAGAAAAAGTGCTTGCCACTTCATCTTCACAAACCTGCGGCTTTCAAGCGCTAAATTGCTGAGTGGTTTTTCCACTTTGGTATGACCCGTTCTTCTATGTACTTGGTTAGTTTCGGGTACTCAAGCAAAGTTAGCTTCAGTGCGTTCCAGGTCTAAACAAGTTTGTCAGGCAAAAAATAGCAATTCGCAAACCTCGTCAAAGTCTTTTTCAGTTTTTTGAATTGTGAGAAGGTGGAAATCACCAAGAAACGCGTTCAAATTAGTGACCTTTGAATCCAGTGCATGCCTTTCAACGTTTTTTCGAACGTAATCAATAGCTTTTTTCCCTTGTTTGCTGTGTTCAACCCGTATTTCTGCCTTTATTTCAAAATCGTGCCATCTTCTGTCGTTCTCTCAGCCATCACGGCGCTGAGAGCAGCATGAAGTGTCGCTGGCGCGTCTTCTCAACCATCATCTCTCCCCAATCGACGCTTGCGCGCTCGATGGAACGTTCTCATCAGCACCTCCGACGACGCTGAGCAAACGAACGCTTCGTCCGTCAGCGTGTTCCTGATCGCTTCTACCGTAGCCCGCACAGGCAGCTCATCGTTCGACGATTGCCTTGCTGCCGCTTCCAGGCCGTCCCTCGCCAAGCGCACCTGAATTTCGCATTTCAGACAGACAGGCCAAAGACACCGACTCACCTGAGCAGCTTCAGGAGTGCGCGGATGGCCATGTTCGAGCACCACGTGGCCGAGACCGTTCTCCGCGTTGATGCGCGCGCGTCCTTTGCAATTCGAGTCGATGCAGCGGTAGGATCCGACGCCGTCGCCCTTCTTCAGCATCTTGTCGAGTCGATACGAGAATCCCTCGTGCATGAAGATTGTGATTGGCTGTGCAGTCCGTCCGGGATCATCGCGAACACGCTGAACTCGATACAGTACCCCCGAATGTCCCGGACGGACTGCACAGCCTCGGCTGTCCCGCTCGCGCTTTCCGCGAGCGAGGAAGCGAGGACGAAGAGCGAAGACGGCAAGTCGCATGAATGGCGCTTCTACGAGCACCGCAAGCGGAAAGAGGAGAACGTCGCCATGAACAGATCGCTCTCGCCCTGTGTGGCGCCTCTCCACCAATCTTAATCTGCAGCTTACTGGATCTAATTGCTCGCTGCGTAACCGTATTCTCTGTGCAGTTGCAGTGCAGCATGGGCCTGAAGAGCGCGCAGGCGGAAGTGCAGAATGGCTAGAAAGAGAGGAATCTGACGAGTCTGTGCACTTAAGTGGCGGTCAGAGCGGCTATTCTCAAAAACCACTACGAAGGACCTGAAGGAGCCATAATCGGCGGTTTTATGTGTGTTGTGTTGTCAGGAATCAGTTGCTTGCCGCAATATGGTGATCAACACCAGGCGACCGGCGTTTCGCAGCGACCGCAGCAATGCGTAACGAAGCGACTAACGCTGGTCGCATCGCTTCTAGTTCTCGCGTCGGACTATAAAAACAAATCATCCGATCAGGGATTCAATCTGAGAATGGACGCGGTTCCCCTCGACTTTAGTGAACGCGTGGCGGCAGCGTGGAAATGCTGCGGCTCCGTTAGATGCGACTGCGTCAAGCCTGTTTTCTCAGCTCGCAAATGGCCGTTTCCCACGACGACAAACGCTACTTTCATCATTTTTCCCTACGCACGTAGGGGAATGTAGATACATCTTCAAGCTAGAGGGAAACTACATGACGATGAGCGAGTTGCTGGAGCATCCCGATATCAAGAATCTGCAGATTGATTACATTCGAATCTACAACATTCTCGCTGCCGACGGAATGAAGCCCGTGAGCGACGTTGGGATGGAAAATATCCTCAAAATCGTCTCCTTTCTAGCAAATGAGCCTAGAGTTTTCATTGACAATCAAAATGCGGGCTATTTCAACTATCCCGATGGCGCTCTGCTCCTCAGCTGGCTCGAGCAACGCTGGTTTTCGGAAATTGAGTTCTTGACTTATCGCTCCGCCTACAACCGACTGCTGCAAAAGCAATTTTCAAGAAGAAGCCCCACAAACATCTGTGTCGATGAGGTCATTGGAGACACTGAAATCTTTGCTGACCATCTGAGATCAGGCCAGATGACGCGATTTCAAGCACATGACGGTGTGTTCTCTTCTGATGTGATGGAGGGAATTGTTCAGAGCTTCCTCCAAAGCCCCAGTGAGAAGAAACTAGAGGTACTTGCTAGCTTTGATGACTCCACAGAGGGCCGTTTGATGGAGATGGAGGAGAGAGGACTGTGCAAAAGAGTTGACGGAAAATTCATCTTTGAGAATCCGTTTCATCGCCTCGAAGTTTCGAATTCTGATGCTTCAGAGTGGACGTGCGTCACTGTGAAATCGGAGTTCGGGCTAGGGGCTTCGGTGGTTCTCAAACAGTCAAGCGCGCTGAACGGGCGGAAGGTGACGACCTGGGTTCTTCAGATTATGGCGATGCTACTTCAGAAACTATTACTTTTTTGAAAGTTCGTCAAATAAGAGGAGAAGGTCACTGTGAAGTGGGAGTAGCGTTCCGCATATGTTCCATTTTGAGGTTAATAAATCATTTGTTAAATTCGCCTTTTCAGTCGATATTTGAATTGCATGTCAGAGCCGCCTTCGCTTTTGTTTAATTGCACTACATGTCAGAGTCATCTTGGCTCTGTGGTACAGACGATCACTCACGTGACATCCGCCCGGTGGTTCTCCCGCCAGAACTCGAAAGCAAGAACTCGACACGCAGTTCGACATACTCATGCAACATCGGCGACCGATTTCGCAAGCAACAGCTCTAGCGTCCGCGCCCTTGATCGCTCAACCTCAAGTCAACGTGATCTTCTTATCTGCTTTCTCTTAGACTTTCGGCTTCTTTATCGGTTTGTTCGGGTTGGGAAGAGGGCCCTGAACACCCCGAACATTCACACTGCAAATGAAGCATACAATCTAACCTTGGAAAGACGTCCAGCTCGTCCGATCGAGAGAGCGCCAAGAATTGATTGAATAACACTCGTTCTCGCTACAATAAACAATATCTCGCTAAATACAGAGAATCAAATAATGCCTCGGTCGTACTCGGTCGTCGAATTTTTAAAATCTCGACGATTTTAAAAATTCGACACCAACTTTGCGTGTGGCCGCGGAACTAGTGGTATTGTTGAAATTAACTTCAGAATTCGGCGAAATGGAAGAAATCCGAAGCTTCGCCCAATACTACAACAGCGCCATTTCGTTGATGTGGGATGTGGGAGGACGCGGATTCGGCATCAGCGCTGTTCTCTCTGAGCGACTCTCATGCGCAACTGAAGTTTCTCTGGGTAAGCAAGCGATTCTGGACACGTTTGCGAGGATTTAGTTCAGTTAGAAGACATGGAGGAGTGGCGAACGAATCGTCCTTACCGCAACTGCGAGCCCTGGGTCGACAGAGCGATTGCCTGTCGGTCCTCTACTTGGTCTACCGGAAAGAGGACATGAAAGCCGCATACGAGGGTCAAGTGGCGTTGGTCCAATTCTCGAACAAGGAAGTACTGCAAAAGGCGAGGGAGCAGAACTGGTTTCTGCCGATTCAGTACGTCCTGTTCACCGATATGCGGGCTTTGGCATTATTTGTAAGTTGAGTTTCCGTGCTTGATGGACGAAGGCGATTTAGGCGGATAAAACATCTCAAGGTCAAGATGACGAAGACGCTCCTCCATACTTTGCGCAATGTTCCAATTAAATTATGGAATGCTATAGAACATGCGTTTCTGAAAGATCTACATCGGAGACATCGAAAAAGGTCGCGATTCTGAACATGACCAATCAATTGTTCAGAATATACTTCAAAGTAAGAAGACTATTTTAGTTTGTGCTTATGAATTGTTTAGGTGAATAAGCTTAATCTTCTGAAACCACTGATTCGCGCGATTGAGAACAGTGGACCCTATCTATGAATACTTTTCCATGGCCGACAAAGTCACATACAATTACTTCCTTGGCCGGAAAGCGATGTTTGACTTAGACCTGAAGTTGGGCAAGTGTTCAGCTATTAAGATCAAAATATGTAAATCCATTGCAGCAGAGGAAGCGCTGACTTTTGCGTTCCGCAATTGTCCCGATGAGATGAGAAAGAACAAACGATTGATCCTGGTGTATCTTGTACAAACCAAAATGTTTCTGGGTCACATGCCGAGAATGGATCTTCTCGACCATCACGATCTGCACGCCTTTGCAGGTGTTCTCACTAGTGTGAAGTGAGTGGAATCCATCTTTAAATAATGAATGCGTTGTATCTTATAGAGATGGAAACCTGAAGTCACTACCGTAATCATTTTACATCATGGATGCAAGAGAACGCAAGAGAACGACGGCTGCAGCCCACAGCTAATAGAGTGGCTTTGCGGAAGTTGTCGCTCGCAAGTCAAGTTCGCCCTAGAAGTTTTGTGCGTCTGCGAATGTGGATCGTATCCGCTCCAAGGAACCGAAGTCCGCTGCAACTCTGCGAAGCACGTTTTTCGGGAGCGCGTCTCTTCTTCTGTCGCTGACGACCTCTACAACGTTGCCGGGTTCTCAACTAACGAAACTCTTTCGAAAAAATTCATCAATGCGGTGACCGGTGGGACGAAGTTGTCCGCAATAAGCAGCAGGTGATCAACTTCTTCGATATGGACACGCACATCGAGCAAGCCGGGAAGATTCATCTCGCCTGCGTTGTCATTCCTCAACGAAGCGAGAGTGACGACGAGGAGCACCTGGTTTCGCTTATCCGATCGAAGCTTATTGAAGTCAAATTCCTGATCGGACAACAGAGTTTGAAGAACGTTATCGTTTGCAGCGAAGAAGAACTGCTGGATGAGCTCAGTATCGAGGCCGATAACATTGAATTTCGAATGATGGAGCTGTCAGAAGATCTCACAATTCCTACGTATCGCTACGGAAGCTCCGACGAAGCCGGAAATTTTGTGCGCATCGTTTGTGATCGGAAGCCTGTGATGAACTTTGAAGCGGTCGTAGGGGAAGTTCGGACAAAATGGCGGACTTAGCGGGGAACCTGGCGAAGATTTGCGGAATCCTGAGTTGGGCTATCGAATTCAAACTCAAGACGAAGAATGCCTTGGTCTACACGCACTCCACTCGTGATTCGAAGCAGATTCATCAGCTCGCCTCGCTCGAAGCGGTTCACTTGGAAGACAACAAGAATCAAGCTTGGGGAGCGATGTCCTGCTGATCGACAGCGAAGTTGTCGACTCTGAAAGTTTGCTGAAGAGCGAACTGGCTGACCTCGACGACTACAAGAAACGTCTGATCAACAAGGTGTACTGCGCTTATCTTGTGGAGGGTCGTTATTGCCGGGAGATTGCACAGTTTCAGAGGGTACGGTATCGCCTCAGATCGTGCGCGGAACTCGCCGACACCTCAGCTGAGGCCGCGGCGCCTTCCTGAGCTTCAAACAAGCTTCTGTTCGCTCGCGGAAAGCGCGAGGCAGATCAACCGAGACTGTACAGTCCGTCCGGGATCTTCAGAGGGTACGGTATCGCCTCAGATCGTGCGCGGAACTCGCCCGACACCTCAACTGATGCCGCGGCGCCTTCCTGAGCTTCAAACAAGCTTCTATTCGCTCGCGGAAAGCGCGAGGCAGATCAACCGAGACTGTACAGTCCGTGCGGGAGCTTCAGAGGGTACGGTATCGCCTCAGATCGTGCGCGGAACTCGCCCGACACCTCAACTGATGCGCGGCGCCTTCCTGAGCTTCAAA
The DNA here is from genome assembly GCA_007213375.1 of Steinernema feltiae. Lineage (NCBI taxonomy): Eukaryota > Metazoa > Nematoda > Chromadorea > Rhabditida > Steinernematidae > Steinernema > Steinernema feltiae. The sequence goes on along the minus strand of MQUG01000663.1, from coordinate 35 downwards.
CAAGCTTCTATTCGCTCGCGGAAAGCGCGAGGCAG
>MQUG01000662.1:0-10629 GCA_007213375.1 Steinernema feltiae | reverse complement strand
AATACGAATTTGAAGATTTTGAGAGATAGAGCGGGTGCGCAAAGGCTTGAAATTCGGCAAAATTTTCAAAAATTAAAAACTGAAAAATTAATTTTTGTTTATTTGACAATAATTTCCAAATTCGGAGCTTAAAACGGCGGTAAAGCTGTGCCTTGCCTAAAAAATCAACAAAAAAATCACATCACTAGTTCAAAGTTCCTCTATAAGAGACCGGTTTTGCGCCGAGTAAAACGATGGCGAAAATGTAACAGAAATGCTTGAAAATAACAAAAATTTGAGTTAGCAATTTAAATACCACTTTTAGACACAAAGGTCACTGTTTTTCAACCCAAAATTTAGCTAAAATCCGTGTTTTAACGTTGAATTTTGAAGGAAAATTTCGTTTTGTCCAAACAATGGTGCCTGTTCGCTAGAATGCACTCGTATCTCCGACATTTGATTGAGTTTAGTCATCAAAGTAACCCGCAAGTCGCTGACTCATCAGTCACTAGGTTCGCTTTTGAAAAAATTCCAAAAAGCCATTATAAAAGCAACAATTTTACGTTAAAAATCGTCCAAAAATCGCAATTTCCATCTGCCCAGCCATATCACTTAGCTGACCATCATAAACATCAATTTTATCGTTTCGGGCACCCAAGAAGCTGTTCGTAGAATGTAAAACAGATTCTCTGCGATCTGTGACGATTGAGCGCGACAACGTAAACAGTCGTAAAACGTTGCAGGACCGCTGAGCTTTAGCATCCAATTCAATTCAATTTATGCTCAATTCTACTTAAACTACCGTAATCTCACTGTTTGAATTCAACTTGTGCTCATATTTTGAAAATTGAACTTTCGTCACTGACGTCAGCATCCCGAAACGCTCCACTATTCCTCTAACCACAAAACCCAACTAATCAATTCCTCTCCTTTAGGCCCCGAAGAAGGACCACCCAGGAAGAAAATCAAATCGCCGCCTGTCATCTCGCCCACGGGCTCCTCAACGAGTCTCTACAGCGGCGGAAGCAGCAGCATCGATTGGAGTGAGTGTTTGAGCATTCCCGACCACCCACGTCGTTGATTGCCGTTTTCAGCCACAACCGGAACAACCCTCGAGATGCAGGGAACACGAGTGACGCGCACCCAATACGGATTCCGCACGCTTCAGGAGTCATCGGCGAAGATGTGCCTGAAAGTGACCGGATATCCGCTGCCCGATATCACTTGGTGAGTGCGAGTGGGGATTACGGTAGGCGGAGCTACTGGCGACCGCACAACACCGGTCGAGGTGTTGTTGTTGGAAGCGAGTTGGAAGGGAGTTCGGCGATTACAACGTGGAAAAATCGATCGCCGGAACGATTATGAGCTCTTTGAGGGTCCTGGCACGAAAAGTACACCTTTAAATTTGCAAAAATTGAAGAAAAACAAGAAAATTCACTTCGAACATGCGACATTTCCAGGTACAAAGACGACCAACTTCTGAGCGAAGATGAACGGCACACATTCTACGCTGACGAAGATGGATTCTTCGCGATGACCATCGATCCCGTGCAGGTGGACGACACCGGCCGGTACACGTGCATGGCCACCAATGAATACGGACAGGCGTCCACTTCCGCTTTTTTCCGTGTTCTCAAAGGTGAGTGGTCTTGACAAGAATGGAGCGGCCCTGACAAAATTCTGTTTTTGATTGAATTATTTGAAAATTTTGGTCCCGACAAGAAAATCATATTTATTGTGAAAATTGATTTTTATTCAAGTGATGAATTTTTGATAGTTTTGATACCAAAACGAATTGAAAAGTCTTGAATGGTCTTGACACGAAAAGCAAAAAATTAAAATTTTCCCTGAAAGTTGAAGTTTTTGGTCTCAACAGGAAAGGAGACATTTGGGCAAATTTTTCTAAAACTCTTGATTTCATTCAGAACTCTGTATACTGAATTTTGGTCCCGACACGAAAATTAAAATTTTGCGTTCAACGAAAATAATAGACTACGAAGTCTGAAAATTGAACCGACGAGAAGGCCAGACTGTCTAGACAGTGTATTTCAGATAAAATTCGATTTTCTGTATTTTGGACCACACACATGGTTTTTTTTGCGAACGCTTTATGCAATCAACTTGAGCAATATTAGACTCAAAACAGACACTACTTATTCCCTACCGTAACCCTCATTATTCAGTCGAAAAAGAAGCAGCACCGCCTGCTTTCGTCTCCAATCTCCGAGACCAAGAAGTGCAAGAAGGAGATACCGTAAACTTCGAGTGCGAAGTGGAAGGATGGCCGGAACCGGAGCTCCTCTGGCTCGTCGACGACCAGCCGCTCCGTCCCTCGCACGATTTCCGTCTCGAATACGACGGTCAGAGTGCGAAGCTCGAGATTCGCGACGCGCAGCCCGAGGACACGGGCACCTACGCTGTGAAGATCACCAACGAGTACGGCGAGGTCAAGTCGAACGCGCAGCTGACTGTGCAGCCCGATCCGGACAAGAATCACGTTGCGCCGGAGTTTCAGGTTGGTTTTGTTAGAACAATATTCATTACCACCACTCGCCGGGCTCCTGGAGCGATAGACGAGAAGGCGGAATTGTCATTTGTGTCCACTAGGCGTGAATTTTCTGCTTTTCAGAGCAATTCTGCCGCTTGTTCTGTGATCCCTGAGCAGGACTAACCTTAAAACAACTCGGAAAGTCTCATTTCGGCTTCAAACAACGTGTTTCAGGCGATGATCGAAGACGTCGAATGCGACGAAGGCGACGAGGTCCGCTTCAAGGCGGTCCTGACCGGAGACCCTGATCCTCAGGTCACCTGGTACGTGAACGGAGTTCCGCTCTCCGAATCCGACAAAGTGAGATTCATCAGCGAGGACGGAATCTGCATTCTGACCATCAAGGACGTGACGCGACATTTCGATGGAATCGTCACTTGCCAGGTACGGTAGTCTACTTCTCACAGCGCATGTAGTAAGCTAACGTGAAAATCGAGTTTTATTCCGAAACAGTGCAATTGATGATTTTTAGTGCAAAACCATTGTTGATGGTCTCACCACGATTACCCTGAAAATCATTTTTTTGTTGGAAAATTAGCGTTTATCTGCTCAAATAAGCATCTGAAATTGAAAAATTCTAACTTTGATTCTTTGGAGCTACCGTAACCCACTGCTCATTCCAGGGAATGAACCGTCTCGGCACAACAAGCTGCGAAGGACGCTTGAAGGTGCGCGTGCCTCCCGCCGCGCCCGAATTCAACCGACCGCTCGAAGACAAAATGGTCGCCGAGAAGTCTACCGTAGTCTTCGAGTGCGACGTGAGCGGATTCCCCGACCCACAAGTCGAATTCTTCCTCAACGGCCGGAAACTCACCACCGGCGAGGAAGACGTCGAGATCAGCGGCAGCGACGGCTACTATCGCGTCGAACTGCGCAACTGCACGACGACCACCCACGACGGCGAGCTCCTCGCGCGCGCGGTCAACGAACACGGCCAGGCCGAGTCGCGTGCGCGGCTTACGGTAGAGCCGGAAGACGAAGAGTCCCGCAGCGCGCCGACCTTCATCAAGGACATCGAGGATCAGACGGTCAAGTCGGGCGAGATGGCGACTTCGAGACGTCTGTGCGCGGATGCCCAAACCCCGAAGTCACGTGGTTCCTGAACGGCCACAAATTGGATCGCGACTCGCCCGGAGTGGAAATTGCGGTCACAAACTGCGACCACAAAGTGACGATCGACAGCGCGACGTACGCGGGAACGATCCTCTGCCGAGCGGAGAATACGGTAGGCCGCTACGAGACCAAAGCGCGCCTGATTGTGACGTCGGTGGAGCCAAAGAAGAAGGCGCCCGCATTCAAGCAGCCGCTCGTCAACATCTCCGAGATTGAAGGCTCCACCGCAGTCTTCGAGGTTACGGTAGACGCGGAACCGAAAGCGCAGCTGACGTGGACGCTCAACGGCGAAGAAATCCACGAGTCGAGCAGATTCAAATTCCGCGAATTCGACGGAAGTTCGAAGCTCGAAATCCACGAAATCAAACTCGAGGAAGCGGGAACGCTGCGCTGCACGGCGACCAACAGCGAGGGAGAGGCGATCAGCGAGTGTCAGTTCACTGTGACGCGCAAATCGTGTCAACCGCGCTTCAAAGAGGCGCCGCGGACGATTACGGTAGAGCAGGGAAGCGAGGCGGTGTTTGAGGCGTACGCGGACGCGGTTCCCACCGCGACCTACCAATGGTCGATCGACGGCAAGAAGGTGTGGAATTCGACCGAAGGAACTCGTGTCGAGACCATCGAGAATCGCACTCGCCTCGTCATCGACACTACCGTACACCGTGAGAGTCTTACGGTATCGGTGATTGCGAGAATCCTCACGGCATGGACGAGAGCGGCGCGCGTCTGATCGTCGAAGAGAAGCAGAAGAAGGTCGTCCAGGAGGAGGAGAAGGAGACCACACGTGAAGCGTTCAGCACCGAAGAACAGGCAAAGACTACCGTAATCAGCGAGACGGTCACCGAACATCACGAAGAGAGCTACACGCGAACACAGCCGCAGGTTCTCACCACGACTACCGTATCCGAGGAACATTTCACCACCACGTCGACGAGCTCCACCGGAGAGATTACGGTAGAACCGATTATTGTCAACGGACAAACGAGAGTCGAGACGACGACTACGGTCGAAGAACGGGTTACGGTAGCCGGCAAGCCTGTAGTGAAAGTTCAGCTCCAAGACGCTACGGTAACCCGCGGCGAAGAGGCCAAGTTCACTACAGTAATCGAGAGTGTGAGCGAGAAGGTCGAGTGGTTCTTGAACGACCAGAAATTGGAACCCACACAGACAGGTTAGCGTATTACGGTAGTTTCTGTGGATTACGGTAGTTTTCGTTTCAGGAGTCTCAATGAGCCAAGAAGCATCGGAATATCACTTGGCGCTCGACTCAAAGGTTCACCCATCGGGTACTGTAGCCGCAAAGACCGGAGATACCGTAACCACAGCGCAATACGATGTTACCGAAGCTCGCGTGGTTGAGGAAGTGACGAAGAAAGAAGAAGAGGCGGTTACTGTAGCGACCAAGGCTCCCGAGGAGGAGAAGGTCCCTGAAGCTGTCACTAAAGCTCCCGAAGAGGCGCAAGTCCCAGAAGAAGAAAAAGTCCCTGAAATCGTCACCAAGGCTCCCGAAGCGATTTTGCCTGAATTTACCGAATGTCTCGCAGACATCAAGGTCACCGAAGGCGAGCACTTTGAGCTCCACGTCACCGCCTCCGACAAACCAACCTTCAAATGGACCCTGAATGGCCAACCTATGCATGTAAGTCCGAACCTCTGAATTTTCATACTGGTCTTGACACGATTTATAAAAATTCAAATTCAGGACGGAGTTGAAGGAGTGCACATCGTCGATGAAGGAAACACCTCGACTTTCAGTGTTGACGAAGCCCAAGAGAAGCACGCCGGCCAAGTTACCGTAACCGCGGAGAACGAAGCGGGCAAATGCGAATCGAGCGCGAAGATCACGATCGAACGGAAACCGGAAGTGAAACCGCAATTCACGAAAGGCGCGCCCGATCAGGAGGTCAACGAGAACGAACCGCTGACATTCGAGGTCACCCTCGGCGAGGCGCCGTCTCCCGACACGAAAATCTCGTGGTTCATCAACAACACAAAGTTGACGCCGTCGGACGACGTGAAAATTGTCGACAACCACGACGGAACCCTGCGGATTGAAATTGCCGCTGCGAGACCCGAAATGACCGGCACCCTGAAGTGCAAGGCGGAGAACGCGTCCGGTCTCGACGAGACCACCGCGAAGGTTACGGTAAAGCCATCGCGCGCCAAGCCAAGCTTCGCGAAAACGCCTCAAGACCACACAGACGTGATGACCGACGTGGAATCCGTGAAATTCAGCGCAATCGTGGTGGGAAACCCGCAGCCTGAGGTCACTTGGTTCTTAAATAACGAGAAAATCGTAAGTTCGGACGCGATCAAGGTGAAATTCGAGGAAGCAACCGGAAAAACGTCAATTCGGATTTTTGGTCCGAAAGTTGAACAGGTTCGTGTGCGGTCTTGAGCAGAATTTCACCATTTTTTCGCTCATTTTCAGTCCGGAACAGTAAAAGTAGTCGCATCGAACGAAGTCGGTTCGGTCGAAGCGACCGCGAACCTCAAAATCGAGAAGAAAACCGAACTTCCGCGATTCGTTACCGTAATGAACGACAAACAGCTGAACGAGGGAGAGACGGCGGCGTTCAAGGCGACCATTGCCGCCTACCCGGAGCCCGAGATCGTTTGGTCGCTGAACGGCGAGGTTCTGAAGCCGTCGGAGAACGTGGTCATCACGAATGTCGGCGATCAACACACGCTGGAGTTGAAGAACGCGCTTCCGGAGCAGACCGGAGAGATCAGCTGCACGGCGACCAATTCCGCCGGATTCAAGAAGCAGAATGCTAGTCTGGTAGGTGCTTCGAATAGGGCTAAGAATCTAGATCGGCTTTGTTGGGGTCTACAGTAACCCGTAGAGCACTGCTGTTCGCTTTTTAACTCTACTATAAAGCCAAAAAAGCTAGACTAGCTTTGCTGGGTACAGCGCCGTCTACAGTACCCCATAAAACACCGTTATTGAGCTCTCCAAGTCTAATCCAATCATTTCCAGGTCGTGAAAGAAGTCGGCGAAGCGCCCACCTTCATCCGAAACCTCGAAGATCGTCTCGTCGAAGAGAAAGAGGTCCTGATCATGGAGGCCAAACTCTCACAAGTCAAACCCAAGCCCACCATCACCTGGCTGCGTGACGGAAAACCGCTCCAATCCGACGATCACTTCCGGCTGTCGGAGGCGGACGATGGCACCCTGCAGCTGAAGATCATCTCCACCGAGATGGAGGACAAATCGCGCATTACCATCAAAGCGGAGAACAAATGGGGCTCGGCGGAGTGCTCCGCGTCGATCGGCGTCACCAAGAAGCGTATGCAGTCGAAGCCGGCGTTCCTGTCGGATCTCGCACCGGTCACCCTGACCGAGGGCGACAGTCTGCAGACGAAACTGATCGTCACCGGAGACCCGGAACCCTACGCCAAGTGGTACATCAACAACCAGATGGTCTACCCGACCGAGGACACCGAGATCAAGAACGAGAACGGCGTCTACTCGATGACGATCCACGGCGTCTCCGCCGACATGACCGGCAAGATCAAGTGCACGATCGGCAACCGCATGGGCGAGGCAACCACCGAAGGTCAACTTACCGTAATCCAGCCGATTCCGGTGGCGTTCGAGACGGTGCTCTGTGACGCGACTTGTCGCGAGGGCGACACGCTCAAGCTGAAGGCCGTGCTGCTCGGAGAGCCGATGCCCGACGTCACTTGGTACGTGAACGGGCGGAAGTTGGAGGAGACGCAGAATATCAAGATCCACGCGGAGAAGGGAACCTACACGGTGACCATCAAGGACATTACGTGCGATTATAGTGGAAAGGTCGTTTGTGAGGCGATCAACGAGTACGGTAGGTCGATTTTTAAATTGGATTTTTCAAAAAATAAGGTTTTGTTGCGACCACACATGACGAATTCTCAATTTTGTTGTTATTTACGACATGTGTGGTCGAGAGCAATGGCGGACAGCTTCAAAATCAACGTGTGTGGTAATAAACCAGCCGATTCGGCTATTTCCAACCGATTTGAGCTTCTTCGACGCCTTTTTTTGCAAAAATTAATGAAAAAATCGACGTTGGCGGTCTCAAATAGCAAAATTGTCCTCCTAGATTCCAGAAAATCGCTGTGTGTGGTCATTTTCATCAGCGTTCTTTCTAGGCAAAGCCTCCTCCGAAGCGATGCTCCTCGTCCTGCCACGCGGCGAACCCCCAGATTTCCTCGAATGGCTGAGCAACGTGCGCGCGCGCCAAGGCTCGAAAGTCGTGCACAAAGTGGTCTTCACCGGCGACCCAAAACCAACGCTCACCTGGTACATCAACAACCAGGAGGTGCGCGACAGCGAGGAGATCAGCATCGTCACCGACGACAGCACCTCCACCCTGACCATCAAAACTTCAATCCCGATCGTCACATCGGCGAGATCATCTGCAAAGCGGAGAACGAGGCCGGCGAGGTGTCCTGCACCGCGAATATGGGAACGTACACGAGCGACATGTTTTCCGAGTCGGAATCGGAGGCCGGAATCGCCGAAGAGAATCTCGAGTTTGAGGAGCTGACCGAGACCGGCACTGACCACGAGGATTCGATGCACGAGGAGCTCGCGCGCACGCCGACGCCATTATGGCGCCAAAGTTCATCACAAAGATCAAGGACACCAAGGCGAAGAAGGGCCATCAGGCAATCTTTGAGTGTGTGGTTCCCGACACGAAGGGCGTCTGCTGCAAATGGCTCAAAGACGGCAAGGAAATCGAGCTGATCGCTCGAATCCGCGTCCAAACCCGAACGATCGAAGGTCACACCACCAACGAGTTGATCATCGACGACGTCATCCCCGAAGATGCCGGAAAGTATACGGTAATCGTGGAGAATCCGCGCCGGCACGGATACCTGCGAAGCGAACGCTTCAAATCGTCGGTAGGATGAACTTTTGAAGTTTACTAGTCAAATGACGGAATGTTCCAGAGGTGCTCGAAAAGCCGGAAGATCGCCAACCCGAGTTTGTCATTCAGTTGAAGGACAAATCGGTCAAAGCAGCGGAGAAAGTCACTTTCGAGTGCAAAGTCGTCGGTCAACCAGAGCCCGAGGTCGCCTGGTATCATGGAGATGTGAGTTACAGCGGTTACGGTAGCCGATTTGACGAAAACCGCGTTCAGGAGAAACTGGAAGAGATTCCAAGAAGGTGATCATCGAAAGCGACGAGTCGATCCAGCGTTTGGTCATCGAATCGGTCGAAACGAAGGACGAAGGATCGTATTCGTGTGTGGCGCAGAATTCCGCTGGAACGACAAAGTCAGAAGCGACGCTTCAGGTCATCTGTAAGTTGGTTTTCTGGCTTGAAAGTGTTGATTTTTGTGGATTTTTCAAATTTTGAGTTTTTGGATACCGTATACCGAACATGCGAGTTTTACAGGTTGGAGAGTAACATTTAGGTTGAGAGGTTTAGCTGAGTTAGTGCGCTGGAAAGCTGAGCTAGCTGAATTGACAGAAAATCGATTTAGATCCATTAGCGCAATCAATGCGCTGGTCTTAGTACGGTGTTACCAGTGCGCTGGGCTAGCGAGCACGCTGAGTTGACCAAAATTAAGCGTTTTAAAGAAATCGCGGATCCTCAAACGGATTTCGGAGCCAATTGCGATAGGATAGCCTTAATGCCTCAATCAAATCAGTGCTGAGCGTAGCGCAGCATGTGCGCTGACTCGATTTTCACGAAATTCTGGATGGATTGAGCGCCAATTAGTTCTAGCGCATTTGACACGCTTGCAGACAATAAAGTTTGTCTAGTCTGTTTGGTATACGGTACTTTTTTTGTTTTTTCATCCCCAAAATTGTTATTTTTTGTAATTTTTAAATTTTCTTTAAACGTTTTCAAATTCATCCCTTTGATTAACAACCCCCTAAAACACACTTTCACACCGCTCCTCCACCCTCGCACCCTGTTTGACTTTCAGCCGAACCTCCGCACTTTACCAAGCCGCTGCAAGACCGCAGCGTTGCGATGGGTGAGAAGATCGTCCTCGACTGCTCGGTGAAGGGCGTTCCGCAGCCGCAAGTCGAGTTCTTCTACGAATCGACGCGAATCACTTTCGTCGTCGCGGGTTACTGTAGAACACGACGCGTCGAACACGCATTGGCGCATCGTGATCAAAGAGTCGACAAAGGAGGATTTCCGCAAATACCGCGCCGAAGCGAAGAACACTGCCGGCACCGCCATCTCCGAAGCTACCGTAACCGGTCTGCAAGCGCCTGTGTTTGAACAGGGCCTGAAGAAGACTACCGTAACCGAGAAGGAGACGATCCAGATGGAAGTGAAGGTGGAGGGATTGCCGAATCCCGAACTCAAATGGTTCAAAGACGGCAGCCAAGTGGTCCCGGACGGAAGTCGCGTTGTCATCAAGGAAGAAACGCTGATTATCACCGACGCACGCATCGAAGATCAAGGAACGTATACTGTAGAAGCGACAAACAGCGCTGGCAAAGAAAGCAGCACCGCTCCAGTTACGGTAGAGCCGCTGGCCGAAGGTCCGAAGTTTACTGAAGGTCTCAAGAGCGTCAGCATCAAAGAATCCGAAACCGCCGAAATGTCGGTTACGGTATCGGGCAAACCCGAACCGGAAGTCACCTGGTTCAAGGATACGGTACCCGTGCAGGTGGACGGAAGTCACTTCATCGAGAAGAAGGATACTGTAGGCCACCATACCCTGATCATCAAGGACGCAAAGCTCGAAGACATCGGAACCTACTCCTGCAAAGCGACCAACCCAGCTGGAACCGCCGAAACGTCAGCCTCGGTTACGGTAGAGGCGAAAAACGAAAGTCCGAGTTTTACCGAAACTCTCAAGAGCGTCAGCATCAAGGAGAGCGAGTCGGCGGAGCTATCGGTTACGGTAGCTGGCAAGCCCGAGCCGGAAGTCCGGTGGTACAAAGACTCGAAGCCCGTGGAGATCGACGGAAGTCACTTTATTGAAAAGAAGGATACTGTAGGCCACCACACCCTGATCATCAAGGACGCGAAG
>MQUG01000661.1:0-11305 GCA_007213375.1 Steinernema feltiae | reverse complement strand
CCGCAGATATCGTAATCTTACATCAATATTATCGATCGCTCTAATCGCCTTGAATAGCACGGCCATATCACCCAAACTTCTGCACTGACCAGTTCCGCTCCACTTTCTTCTCCGCTTCAAAACCTCCAACATCATGTCGTGCGTTTCTTGGTCATCTTTACCCTTGATCGCTGGGATCGGCTGCATGGGTTCGCGTACGGAGAGCATCGATACGATGGCAATGGCGTACGGTAGCAAGTCGCTCTGTTTTGACATTGCGAGCATTTTCGCGTATTTCGGTGACAGAGGGAAATGTGCCAACGTCTTTCCGAGCGGAGTGATTCGCGCTTCCTTCTGAAAACAAGAATTGTAGTCAAAAAGCCCATGTGTTGGATTTGGGGTTCTCCCCGGCGTTAATCATTGAAAGCAAACTTCCTTACCCCCTTGTTCGCAGAGGTCATACCGACCTTTAGCGCGCCCAATTTCAAAAGCCTCTTCTCAGCGACTTCGAGTTGATCCACGTCAGGCGGCGTCGGGAACGGGAAATTTCCCACTTTCACAATGTTCATCGATTTCATGTGCAGAACCAACTGCTCCACAGGCTTGTTCAAGATCTCCGGTTGCGCAAAACTATCCAAATCCTCGAAAACTGCCGACGAGTAGAGTCGATAGGCATGACCAGCGGACACACGACCAGCACGTCCACAGCGTTGCTCAGCCGACGCCTTCGAGATGTCCATAACTTTGAACATCGATACTCCGGTGATTGGGTCATGCATGCGGCGCTTCTCTTTGCCCGTGTCCACGACGTAGCGCACGTTCGGGATGGTGAGGGAGGTTTCAGCGACGTTCGTGGCAATGATGCACAAACGGCATCCTTTCGGAACAGGCTCGAAGATTCGCTGCTGTTTGCGACTGGTCAGCAGCGAGTAGAGGGGAAGACAATAGAGTGCTTCGACATCTTTGCGAGGTTCACCGAGTGTGGTGGAAATATCCGCCATCTGTCGGAACTGAAAATATCAAAAGGTACCATTAAACGAAGAAAGTTCTTGCTCAAATGGCCACTAATCAAATCGAAATGCCCGACTTACCGGTTCTTCATCATCCTCTAGCAATTCACAATCAGCAACTCCCATCTCGTCCAAATCATCCAATTTCGTCTCCTTCTCGTCAACTGTCTTTGTCTTCGGAACATCGTAGATATACGGATACCGACCCTTGAGCTGTTTGATCAGGTATTTCACCTCCATCTGACCGCTCACAAAAACCAGAATCGCTCCAGCAGGCAAATTTTCGTGAACCTTGCAGACCTTCTTGAACGCGGCGTTAAGGTAATTCTCCGGAGTCGTCTTCTCAAAGTGGGTGGTGACAGGAAACTGTCTTGACTCGACTTTGATGATTTTAGGCGTAATCGTGGGGAATAGTTTCTTCTGAGTGAAATCGTCAATTCGCAACGTGGCGGACATGATAATGAGCTTCAGCGGAGTCTCCGTCTTTGCTCGCATCGGAGCAATTCGCGAGAGAAGGCCAATGAGTACATCACTGTACATGGAACGTTCGTGAGCTTCGTCAATGACGATAACCGAGTACTTCGCGAGCGTGATGTCTTTCTGCATTTCTTTCATCAAAACTCCATCAGTCATGAACAGGATCTTCGTCTTTTCTGTGCGATTTCCTTCGAATCGAATCTGAAAATTAGATTCTAAAATTAGATCATTCCAAATCCACCAACCTGATAAGAAACAGCATCCTTATCGTTCAATTCAATGCCAACACGGCTAGCCATGCTCATGGCGGCTACTCGACGAGGTTCGGTGACTCCAATTATATGACCTTTTGATGTATAACCGGCCTCGTACAAGAACTGTGGTATCTGAGTGGTTTTACCCGAACCTGTCTCTCCGGATACAATTATTACCTGGATAAGACAAAATTTAGGAGTAAACCACGAACCCCATGATGACTTACAGGATTCTCATTGATGGCCTCAACGATCTGCTGCTCTTCAGCAAAAATCGGAAGCTTTGTGCGACCGTTCTCGATCTCCTCAGTCCGATTCACGATGACCTTCTCACCCTTGATGCCACCGAGATTGCTAGGAACACTTCCAAGCAAATCGGAAATGTCGTCGTGGTCCTGGCGAGGAGCGAGAGGCATCTTGTCTTCATCTGACGAATCTTCTTCCTCTTCTAAATCACCTTCTTCCTCGGAACCACTGGTTTCATAGTAGTTCTCCTGGACACGAGGCTTCTGCTCAGCGGCGAGGATCTGAGCACCAGTGAGAGATCGTAATTTGGTTGGAAACCGAATCTCTTCCGGCTTCTCATCTCTGGTGATCTTCTTGTCGCTGCGGTGCGCAGTTGAGGTCAGCGACTTCAGCTGGTCTGCCGACAATTGATATTGTCGCAGACTCTCAAAGAGTTGCTCTCTCTGAAAAGCGAATTTTCAAATGCAAAATCAAGCGGAATAGAGGACTTACCGTTTCCTTCTGTCTTTTCCGGTCCAACGTCGTCTGCAATTTCTTGATTTTCGCCTTCGATTCCTTCTTCTTCTGCTTCGCCAACATCCGCTCGCGGCCAAATCGCTTCATCTGGGATCTGGGATCTTCAGATTAGTTACAATTATGTTCCAAAACTCTAAGTCCAACAATCAAAACCAATGTCCATGTCCGCGCAACTTGTGGTGAGCGATTATTCCGCGCGGGACCTATTCACGAATTCCTAATCGCCGAAATGTCAGTAGTTCGGCTCCGTGTTTCGACAGCGCGCAAAAATCGCGAATAATAAATTCCACTGTTCGAACTCTCATTCTCGTTCTAAAGCAGGGTTTGCGGTAGCTTGTTTGAAATTATAGACAAAGTGCAAAAAGAAAGTTGCGCTTTACGCTGTTCCTAGGACTGTAAAAAATCTTAAGCCGCGGCTCGCCAACAATTACAGAAGCAACTGCTCTCTACTGCGCGGCTCGCACGAACTTCCACACACATTAGATCGCCTCGAGGCGGCGACTTCCACACACATTTTTTTTTAAATTTTTGTATCCGAGTCACGTCTTGTCATGCCAAACGCAAAATCAGAGAGACACGTCAGTCGCATCATGACTTTGCGGACAAACGCGTTACTTCTTGCTTCTCTATTCTCGGAAGCTTCCCGCTCGTTGTCAGCAGCGCTTCGACCTCTGTTTCTGTTCTCGGCGTTTCGTTTCGTCGATCGGCGCGCTCACAATCAGATTGCAACGTTTTCAAGGCGTTTTCAAGAGTTTATTCAAGCATGTCGTACACGCTGTTTTTTGCCAATTGACGTGTAACTCCACCTTTATTGTCTGTCTCTCTCTTTTTGTTGTTGTCAGTTGTCAGGTCGTCGATCGTTCATTCAAGAAATCAATCTGTTGCACGTGCGGTCAGGTATCCAATGAAGTCCGAGAAGAAGTCAACGCGTTCGGAAGGTGCGAATGAGGCGATGCAGCGCATCCAGTCAGCTGCGTACTTCATGGAATGGACTGTAAGTCGCATTTGTCTCTTTCGCTTCAGCTCGAAATTTAGAAAAACATTCTAACTCAGTACGGCAGCTCCGTCTGGGAGCTCTACGTCGGTCCGCTGCACGAATTGTGCACGAGGAAGAAGGAGGAGGCGAAGATATTGAAGGATGGTGAGCGCGCAATCGTTAATTTGAAGATTATCTTGATTTCTCGAAGATCTGAACATGCTGGATCAAGAAACCGTCAACGTCAACGCGAAGGAGCACAAAGAATTCAGGAGTGCCGTGCGGAACGCGCACAAGTGGCCGACAATCGAAGGAAACTACAAACCCGTCACTCGAGACCGATTTCTGACGATGGCGGAAGCGTCGTGCTACTACCGCTTGAAGCAGACCGTGAAGGTGCTCGGGAGCTTGGTCGCTGTGCTGGGACGATTCAAGGAGTGGATCGAAAACAACGCAAAGCTGCTGCAGAAGCACTCCGCCGAGTGCGCGCTGATTCTAGAGCCGGTTGTGACGGCTTTTGACGCTGCCTGCACACTCGCGGAGGTGTTCATCCTCCAACCCGTCGACAGATCGTCTTGTGCGCCGAAACATTCCAAGTATCTCAGCTCGTACGACGTTCCGGAAATGAAGAACACGAATCAGCCTTTGGAGATCCTCCCGGAAGTGCGCGACTACGAGAAGAAACTCGAAGCGCAAACTGGTTACTTTCGGTAAGTTAAGATCCGCGTATCCTAGATTTGAGCTGAGATGTTGCAGGACAGTGGTGTATCTCTCAGGAAAGGCGATGATCGACATTGCCGAACACATGCTGCTCTCGTTCCAGAATTGCTTCCTCGAAACGACTACTTCGGAGACGAAGATGATACTCGACCGGCTGCCTGGGCAATTCATGTATCCCGAGCCGCTCATACTCTCCACACATGCGATGCACGTGCTCACGAATCCTCCTCCCAACAAGTACAGCTTGTCCGCGACCAGAGAAATCCTCGAGGAGTACTCTCTCGTGGACAGCAGTCAGTCGAGGTCGTCGTTAAGAACCGCTTCCACGAAAACTGATAGTTACGTGAAGACGGAACGATCAAAGTCGAAGACTAAGACTGAAGGGTCCGAAACGAAAGCGTAAGAATTGAATTGGCGCGCGCTCGTTGTTGGGGTCAATTCGTTGCGCACACAGGGCTATAGGAGTGCGTTTTGGGTCTGTTTAGTCATGCTGCTGTGTTAGGTGCGAACGCTTTACCGCTTTAATTGTGGTGTGGAAGGTGCGAAATGAGAATTTAGCCAGTCTATGTCTGTTTTCGGGTTTGAGGTTCGTTTGGAAGCGGGTGCCTGAATAACGAGCCGCTGCTTGTCGGTCGATAGTGGCCCCACTTTGATTGTCGCGATATTTCATTTGATTTGCGAGCATGATTTCTTTTTCTAGTTTTATGCAACTCTTGTTTTGCTGTAGTTAATAGTTGCTGCAGTCGAATCGGAACTGTATGAAGCTTGAATCTTCTATTCCGGTGGTTATTGACGTCCTTGGTAATAATTGCAATGATCCATGCTTTTTTTTGTTCGATTCCATTTAGGTGGAAATCTCAGCCATCTTCCGCCGCCGTAAAAAGCAATGCGATTATCGTAACTACGGTACTCTCGAAAATCAATCTTTTCGCCGCGGGACAACAGGTATGAAGTGGCGATCTTGCTCAAAACCGCGTTTTTCGGGGGTTTTATGTGAATCTGATGATTCCCACATGCTTCTCGTCCTCGAATTACCCTAGATCGGCCAAGAAATCATAAATTGAAGCCAACAAAAGTGCGGAAATTGTCAAACATTTATTTTTTCGTATTTTTGCTATTTTCTCCTTTTACCTAAGTTGTATGGGTGGTTTCTTGGACGATCTAGGGTAATTCGAGGACGAGAAGCATGTGGGAATCATCAGATTCACATAAAACCCCCGAAAAACGCGGTTTTGAGCAAGATCGCCACTTCATACCTGTTGTCCCGCGGCGAAAAGATTGATTTTCGAGAGTACCGTAGTTACGATAATCGCATTGCTTTTTGCGGCGGCGGAAGATGGCTGAGATTTCCATATATATTGTGATGTTCGCTGTTTTGCAGTTTCGGAAATGGGCTTCTATCTGCCCACGTGTTCATTGTTGCAATCATTTTTTCTTGCTCTATGAGCGTTCTTTTATAATCACTGCGTTGAAACTGTTATCGGTCGCGTGCTCTCACTTTTTCGTCCGAGCAGCGTCATCACCCGTCGATTCGATTGTTGCTTATTGCCTTTATCGATTCGATTCGCGTCTTCTCGTTTAGCTTTTGACTATGATATTAACATCGTGATTATTTCCAGAATATGTCATTCATACGAGCCACCATGTGCCGTGCGAATGGAGTCGTTCCTCACGTTGTCCGTCTCCACACCTCAACGGTCGCTCGTTCTGCGAGTACCAAGACCCCGATCCAGAAGTTTGGCTGGGAGTACTTGCTCCGCCAAAAGGCGCTCAACCGCCCGATTAGCCCTCATCTCCAAATCTACCAACCTCAACTCACGTGGTATCTGTCCGGTCTTCACCGTATCAGCGGATGCGTCATGGCCGCTACTCTTCTCGTAGGTGGCATCGGTTTTGCCGCTCTTCCAGTCGACTTTACCACATTCGTCGAGTACATCCGCAGCTGGAACCTACCCTCCGTGATCACCGGAGCATTCAAGTTCATCGTCGCGTTCCCTATCGTCTTCCACACTCTTAACGGTATTCGCTTCCTTGGATTCGATCTCGCCATGGGAACTGACATCGTTTCCGTCTATCGCACTGGCTGGCTCGTCTTTGGTGTCTCCATCCTCATCGCTCTCGCCGTCGTGCTCAACGCAAAGAAGCAACCGCAGCAGAAGAAGCTCTAAATTCTTCTATACCAAATTGTATATAATATAAATAAAACTGAACGCGGAATCTGTTTGTGCGTCACGCAATACACTACGCGCTTTCACTCTGTCTGGCGGCGCGCGCGCGACCGGTCGTTGGAGAGTCACACGAGGGCAAGTGATAGCTCAATCGACGCGGAATATTTTTGTGCGCTTTTAAAAATCATACTCACGTAGTTCTGAGCAATGTGAGCCAAGGAAATTCCCCGAGAAAATACGTAATTGTCGAATTGGCTCCCGCCGCGACCAAATACACGAATATTTTTTCTGCTCTCTGATCGTCTGACTCTCTCGGCGCTGGTGAACGCGCGCGCGTTGGTTTTTGGTTTTTTTTGGGGGATGAAACACGCGCGAATGAGTGAGCACAGAGTGTTTTGGACGTGCGGGGACTGTTTTTGGGACAATTTGGAGCAATCTGAGCTCAAACAGAGCCAAAAATGATGAAAACTCGATCAAATCCAATCAAATCGCTGATTTCTCTTGATTTGGATGGATTTTGAGGTCTGTTGGTCCTCAAAACATGTCAGAATGCATGGGAAACTTCTACAAGCAACCTGCAACCAACTTTCATTGAATCACGATATATGCGCACTTCGCACACCAATCAGCCATGTTCGAATAGCCGAATGGTACCGAGCGCTCACCTAATCTGTCTGGCCAACAGGTGGGTTGGGTGTTCAATGCCGGCCGGAGTCTCTGCATTTCTTAATTCTTCGGCCAAAAGGATTGAGAAGCAACAAAAATTGCTCAAATTAAGTGCGCGCAGTAGATCACCCACAACACCAACTGTATTTTTGAAGTTTTCAACTTTGAAGCAAAGCGCCGGATGGATTTACGATGACGAGGTGAGCCGCGGGGCGGCGAGTGAGATATGATTGTAAGTGAGCTGCGCGAAGCGCAGTTTCTCCAAGGATTAAGGACTCCGCGGACCGATGAATCTCCGAGCTCATTGCCAAACGCTTTTGAATTTAGAACCGCAAGCGTTCACCTCTACGCTAAACTTAAAAATAAAAGCATCTTCCACATTGCGCTTTGTGCCCAGCGTTTAAGCGCGATTTGCGCGCGAAGCCTCCGTTTATTGTATAATATAGCATAGTCGGTGATGATGATTTCTGTAGTCTGGTGACGAATAAATGAATTTCAAGCAGTTTTAAATTTTAAAAGAGGTTTCACAACCTGTCAATATATCTTTTTTTTGTTTCTGTGTGCTAATGTCTCCATGCATTCATTTATTTCAGACAAAATGACTGCAACTGATCCAGATTACATGCGCGATGAGTACTCGCCACTAGGATTCGTCATCGACTACATTGACCGACGCTTGAAAGCGGATGGCTGCGAATGGTGGCTGAAGCCGGACCGCGCCTACGATCCCGAGCCCGCGCATTTCGCGCTGTACGAAGTCTGTCGTGTTTTCGAGAAGAAGAACTCGAGCGATCTGACTGTTCTCGTCAAAGCTTTAATTCAAGACAATAACGAGATGGATTTTACCTTTAATAGATTTGACGAGGTACGCTCCCTTAATTTGAGTTTAAATATTCATTAAAATTGCAGGTTGTCGATCTACTGAACAGAAATAGTGACGAAGGACGAGTCCAGATGCCTTATGGTCGGCTTGTAGCGCTTGTAGCGTTCGCCGGCCTCGTTGCGTTGAAATTAGTCCGCAACAATTGCCAACAAACGATCTCGGATCTTGCCCTCTATACTGGCCGATATATGGAGAAAGGAATTAAGCTCCAGTGGCCTGAAGCTGGCAGATCCTGGGTATGTCCACTGAACTATGTCCACAAGTTTTGGTATTTTAACATTCCTGCTTTAGGCTGGTTTTCTCTCCATGACCAAAGTTGTCCTCGAAAAAAACGCTCGAAAAGAAGAGATTTCAAGACTCTGCACCGAACGAAGGAAGCGAATGATTGGTGCGGCCGTCGCTGTTGCCGCCGCATTCGGTATTGGCCTGTTTGCCTGGAGGCACTACCGTCAATGATCTGATACGATACTTTATTTATTGATTTACTTTACAAGTGCTATGTTTTACTTTTTCTATGATGATAAAAACCTGTACATAACGATCGTCGCATTTCTGTCTGCCGGATGCTATCTTTGGACAGCAAATTGCAGACGCAATGCGTGTCTGTAATTGTTTGTCGGGTTGAACACGTGAAATGCTCTGCACCGCCTGTTCGTCTCATTTGCTTGGAAAGAGTCGACAGCGAGCGGTCGAGAGATTTGAGTGCGATGCCATCGTGGGATTCGACGCTTCTGGTCGTAATCTCCGCCGCTACTTTACAGCTGTCCGTGCTGATTACGGTATTGACAGTCTGCGGACGCGTAAAGTCGAAGGCAACGAGAGAGGAACTCGTGAGTCCCCAGGACGTCAATGGTGAGTGACTCTCGATGAGTCCCTTCGATTTCCACCTCGTTTCAGGCGCCAGGAAGACGAAAGTAGAGAAGAGCGTTCGGATCAGCGTGCACGGCGAGTGTTCAATGGGCGACTTCATGGGACCGTCGAGGGAGGACATCAGCGTCGCCAACAACGAGTGAGTTTTGTGTTTTGTGGATTCTTAATTACCGTATCTTTCAGGAGATTTTCCCGGCGCCGAGGAGGGACTCACAGGACCAGATTCTGGGCTTAGAGCCGACGCAACCGACCGAAGACGTCGAGAAGGAGGAGAAGCCGAGCGCGGAAGGCGGGAAACGGAAGATTCAGTCGCCGAAGACTCTGCGAAAGCGCTCGGTGAGGCGCGACGACACGACGAACGCGAACACGAGTCAGATGGTCGACGGGACGACCGAGGCGAAGCAGAGGGAGATCAACGCAATGACGCAGACGGTGCCGGACACGCGGATGATCTCCGACTCGACGATGCTGAGCGTCAGCGAGCGGACGAAGAAGGAGGTGACCGTAAGTGGGACGACGATGATGGCGCAGACGCAGGACGACCCCGGATCGACGCGCACGCGGAGTTCCAAGTCGAGAAAGTTTCGGAAGACGCTGATCTCGGTTGAGCCGACGCAGAACTCGCAGGCGTCGAACAGGAAGCTGCGGAGAAGTCGATGAGGCAGTTGCCGTGATTAGATAGTGCAGCGAATAAATGTTTTTCTGATGTTTCTTATGTGGTTTTTGGCCATCTCTACTCCGGGTCCAGTCTCCTGTCCATGTTGTAATTTTCGTATCATTCCACTGCTTCCGATGAAAACGCATGAAATTAAATTCCGATGAAATTAAACAGACCGGCAGACACGTCAGTCGCATCATTGACTTTGCGGACAAACGCGTTGCTTCTTTCTTCTCTATTCTCGGAAGCTTCCCGCTCGTTGTCAGCAGCGTTTCGACCTCTGTTTCTGTTCTCCGTGTTTCGTTTCGTCAATTCGTGCGCTCACAAGCATCAGATTGCAACTCGGCGTTTTCAAGAGTTTATTCAAGCATGTCGTGCACGCTGTTTTTTTGCCAATTGACGTGTAACTCCACCTTTATTGTCTGTCTCTCTCTTTTTGTTGTTGTCAGTTGTCAGGTCGTCGATCGTTCATTCAAGAAATCAATCTGTTGCACGTGCGGTCAGGTATCCAATGAAGTCCGAGAAGAAGTCAACGCGTTCGGAAGGTGCGAATGAGGCGATGCAGCGCATCCAGTCAGCTGCGTACTTCATGGAATGGACTGTAAGTCGCATTTCTCTCTTTCGCTTCAGCTCGAAATTTAGAAAAACATTCTAACTCAGTACGGCAGCTCCGTCTGGGAGCTCTACGTCGGTCCGCTGCACGAATTGTGCACGAGGAAGAAAGAGGAGGCGAAGATATTGAAGGACGGTGAGCGCGCAATCGTTAATTTGAAGATTATCTTGATTTCTCGAAGATCTGAACATGCTGGATCAAGAAACCGTCAACGTCAACGCGAAGGAGCACAAAGAATTCAGGATGCCGTGCGGAACGCGCACAAGTGGCCGACAATCGAAGGAAACTACAAACCCGTCACTCGAGACCGATTTCTGACGATGGCGGAAGCGTCGTGCTACTACCGCTTGAAGCAGACCGTGAAGGTGCTCGGGAGCTTGGTCGCTGTGCTGGGACGATTCAAGGAGTGGATCGAAAACAACGCAAAGCTGCTCCAGAAGCACTCCGCCGAGTGCGCGTTGATTCTAGAGCCGGTTGTGACGGCTTTCGACGCTGCCTGCACACTCGCGGAGGTGTTCATCCTCCAACCCGTCGACAGATCGTCTTGTGCGCCGAAACATTCCAAGTATCTCAGCTCGTACGACTTTCCGGAAATGAAGAACACGAATCAGCCTTTGGAGATCCTCCCGGAAGTGCGCGACTACGAGAAGAAACTCGAAGCGCAAACTGGTTACTTTCGGTAAGTTAAGATCCGCGTATCCTAGATTTGAGCTGAAATGTTGCAGGACAGTGGTGTATCTCTCAGGAAAGGCGATGATCGACATTGCCGAACACATGCTGCTCTCGTTCCAGAATTGCTTCCTCGAAACGACTACTTCGGAGACGAAGATGATACTCGACCGGTTGCCTGGGCAATTCATGTATCCCGAGCCGTTTATGCTCTCCGCACATGCGATGCACGTGCTCACGAATCCTCCTCCCAACAAGTACAGCTTGTCCGCGACCAGAGAAATCCTCGAGGAGTACTCTCTCGTGGACAGCAGTCAGTCGAGGTCGTCGCTAAGAACCGCTTCCACGAAAACTGATAGTTACATGAAGACGGAACGATCAAGTCGAAGACTAGACCGAAGGGTCCGAAACGAAAGCGTAAGAATTGAATTGCAACGCCGTTTGGAGAATTTCGTTTTAGACCATTTGACGAGAAACGCAAAAGTCGTCGACCACGCGCAAGTCGGATTCCCCTCCACGGCAAAGAATATTCGCAGCAATTGATCGGACGTGGCTTGGCAATGTTTATTAAGAGGCACCTGAGCCCTTGGATCTATAAAC